>CM076580.1:1643412501-1643636852 GCA_034641835.2 Pinus albicaulis
TATCACTTCTAGAGAGATATATATATTATTGATTTCTACCAATATTTTCTCTTCCAGAGAAATATATGTGCTTATTGCTGCTAGGATTAGAGAATGTTCTTAGAGTAACATTCTAAAATAAGTTCTTGAAAAGTATTGTATGTTTCCTTGTTGTTTGTTGATCCTTGTCTAGCACATGGATTAATATGTGGGGGTTGTTACAACACCTTAAAAATAAAAAACTTGTTAAAAAAATAAATAAAGTATTATAAAATAAAACAACTCCAAAGAAAAATATATTATGTACTTGGATTCCGTCTTGCTACTAATACCCTATTTTTCTCGAGTTGTCTATTGACATGCGTTAGCTTCTTCCTTTCCATGAAACAACTAAAATAAAATAGAATTTCATGAAATAAAAACACCATACCAACAGACAAGGGCTCATAGAGACTCACCAAAGTGGTTTTTTAGGCTCTTACCTATTGTCTTATATGTTAGCGCTCAAATCTACCTCAGGCTGAAATGAAGTAAAACTCAAGGCTACATCAAACCACGCTCAGCCTCGTAGCTAGCCCTACGAGGACAGGAGAGGGCTCTCTCCGTCAATCTCGAGAAAATGAGCAATAGGATGCGAGATGACTTACAATAAGGACTGATTTTAGGCTAGTAAAGAGATAGGTATGTTTGATTTTTTGGTTTTTGGTTTTTCGCTGGAGAAATGGGAAAACAGATTTTGGGTCCGGGGATAAGGTCAGACCTTTGCAGAGTTCGAGTTGGGGCGAGGTAGGTGAATGTCTTGATGCTTTTGATTTGGAGATATGGACAGATTAGACTGACGAGGAGCTGAAGAGGGCAAAGAAGAACTTGGATCCTCTCCAAACAGTTGAAAACATATAGAACTAACTGAATTCAAAGGCTGAGCACTGTAAACAATGGATTCAACCTTATTCACTCATTCAATTTAGTTCAGAAGCATAATGAAAGGATGGAAACATTAAAAATGAAGAAACTTACAGTAAACAAAGGAGAAACATCATCAAGAACAGAACACCACAAGGATCCCAACAAGTGCCGCAAAACCCCTGATCTTTCCTTAGCCAAAATATGAAAAGTATGTACAATAGTATCGAAAGTATCCCAAGAGTCCAACCCGTAGAATGCCTCAGAATTTACAATATATAGATCACTCTAACCCCTTTCCCCACCTATAGGGGTCGAATTCCCTCTTCAGGGATCAGTTTCAACCAATTCTAATCATGGAACTACAATCTAGGCAGCTAACAACTTGCCTCTAAAAGAGTGGAAACTGATCCATTTACATGATTTTTACCTTTTTGAGAGTGAATCTTCTAGAATAGATAAAAATAAGACAAAGTTACATGCCCAATATACATTTACATCATAAAAACCCAAAAATTCCATCCACAAGCAAAACTGGTCCATACTAGGCGAAAATCTGAGCTGGCAGTTGAAAATTCAGCAAAAATTTAAGTGGGTCGCATTTGAGCCGAGTGGGTCGCATGTTTTCCAGCCTGAATTTAAGGTACTTCCCGACATCCAAATTGAGCTCATGATAGCTCGTTGGAAAGCCCTGGATGTTGACTATCCAACCCAAGTGTAATTTCCCAATTTGGAGCTCATTTGACCCTCCAAAACGTCTTTCTCCCAGAAGTACTTCCTGCTGGTGCAAAAGGTGGCAGCAAGGTGGTTTTCATGGTGTTTTTGAGCTCTTTGACCATCCAGAATCTGATGAAATGCTTAGGTAATGTCTAAGGATGCATAACTAACCATGAAAAATCCAAAAATGTAAAAATTTTCTTCGGCAAGTGTCCCGAAAAAAAGTGAGCATATGAGTGCGAGACCCACTTAACTGAAAAACCTGTTTTTAGACCCAAAAATTTCAAAATGACAAAATTTTCTCCGAATTCGCTCAAATTTGGAGTGAAGATCCTCCATCATGTATCTTGCCCAGCCAACGAAGCCTCGGCCAAAATCCGAAGTGGATTAGGCCTTTTCCGCCGTTTTAGTGCTTCGCTCAACCTCCTCTTCAGAATCTTCATTCTCGCTTTGCAAACATGCATGCGAGCCCAGCGAGGCGTCTTCATGTACGGCTATTGCCTTGTCTCATCATTATCCCGGAACGTACCTACGCCTGACGGATGAAGAAGGCGGTGTCCTCGGGCACGCCGTCGCCGGCGATGACGTTGCGGTTGAAATCGCACGACCCTCCACCCCATGTGGATAAGACGTCAGTGATAAGCCGCAAACAGCCCAGCCTTCGATATGTTACTGCTCATTGGTGCACTGCCATGCTCCATCTCAGTATCTCAAGACACATCAAACTCAACAGCATATGCGCTCCCGCCATCCTTGCCTCCTCACCCAATCCAGCTCGATGGCTTTGAATAAGATATTTATGGGTAATATGGATGCTCATATAGGTGCAGTGAAGGCAAAGTCTTAATGTATTTTCAAAACCCAACAGATATCACCCATATACCCAAGTAGCAAGGGAAAACCAAAATCATCATAGGGATGGCTTTGTTTTAATGGCATAAACACTATCTCTGTGTTCAGATTGCAAGTAGGTTTGACAAATGACTACCAAATGAAAATGTGTAGTCAAGTTTTAATAATGGCCAAAAATCTGTCAAAGGATTGTGTTTTATGTAATGTAGAATAGGACCATCGTTGCAAAGACCATATGAAAGACAAAATGAACATGACAATGGTAGTCGAAAGGTGATGACAGCAGTGATATAGTAATAGAGGTTAAATACAAGTCAACATGAAAACTGTGCAAAACATGAAAGGGTATAATGGCAATGACAAAATGATGACTGAGGGCGTGAAGGTCACATATACAATGCGCTAGGGTGTGAACCATTCAAAAGCTTCCAAATTCTTCATAAACTGTCCATACAATTTAAAAACCCTTGAGGAAACGCTTGCATGGTGAATGTAGTGTTTACACGATTTTCTCCAAGCATGGTTAGTTTCTTCAACACCAATGACATCCCAACTACATTAAAAATCCATTGGGCGATGATATAAACCTGTTTGAAGGCAGCTGGAGTTGATTTGGATCAAACTGGGCGCCAAACGCAATTTCCTGAGTTCTGTTTTCAAGTGGGTCGCATTTCCCTCAAGTGGGTCGCATCCACTTCAAGTGGGTCGCATTTCTCTTGCAGGAAGCTTTTGGAGGCCTTCCCGGTGTCCAAATCGGGCGTGTGATAGCTCGTTGGAAAGCTATTGGAGTCTAATTTCCAAAACAAGTGGAATTATGCAATTTGGATTTCATTTACCCTGTCAAAAATCAAATCTCCCAACACTAGTCAAAATGATCAGAATGAGGCTGCCTCAAGGCAGAGTGCTGTTGCAGTCAACTTTTGAAGGTCTTACTCAACTCCAAATTGAGCTCATGATAGCTCATTGGAAAGGTATTTCTGTCTAGTTATCATTTGACTCATCATGCAAGTCATTTGGCCAACCATGCTAGGATAAATCTTGATTTTCCCAAGGTCACTTCAGAGGTGCATTCAATTCTCCTGAGGCAACGATATTTTTGACATTTCTCTAAAACCATGATACCTGTGTAAAAAGTGAAGGAGGTTTTTCTTCCTTGGCATGTTTTGGACAAAAACCTCTCTCAGTTTCCCAAATTTCATCTTTTATTGCTCTGAAACATCTTTTGAGTGAAACCGATCCCGATGTGTGGAACAAGGGATTTTGTCGAAATGAAGCGAAATGAAGGGGATAGGGGGCTTCTAAATTCTTGGGGAAATTTTTGGAAGTAGGGAGGGATGTTAGGAAGCAGGGGAAAGTGGAATCTCAGAGATTGAGTGAGGGAAGGGGTCCAAAAGGGAAAAACACAGGCCTAGCCTAGAAAATTGCCAAGTTGTGGCAAGAAACTAGGGTTTGTGCAAAAATGAGGAATTTGGGGGATCTCAGTGATGGGAAGTGTTTAATGAGGTATATTAAGGATAGGGGAAGTTGTTTGAACATCAGAATACAAGTTTTTCTAATTATTTGACCATCCAAGAGAAATTACCTCCAAAACCCTAGGAGAGGGAAATGGACCTTACCAAGGCACAACTGAAGCATGAACAAGGTGTAAAATGACCCAATGGAACTTTACATGATGATGAAAACCCTCTAAATGATGGTACACTCAGCTGAATGGTGACATGGACTGACATTTGGACAACTTTGGAAGGAGTGAAAGCAAACCCTAGACCTAATGCCTAGTGACCAAATTTTTCTTGAAGACTCATTGAAATGACAAAATTTGACCTTGACACCTTAAAATCACTTTGTAAGAGAATGTTTGATCACTGAAGGAAGGCTGCAAAGGCTGAATCTAACATTGGCTCCAATGGGGATGGTAGCTCCTTGGAGGTGCCAAGAACGGCAGATCTTTGGGAGAGCAGACCAGTGCCTTATCCATTGGGCCATGGAATCATTATTTGAACGGATAACACAAAACCTTTGACACATTTATTGAATGAAAACTTGACTGAAAACTGAATGAAACTTGACTAAAACTTGACTCGATGGCAAACTGAAATAACTTGAAAAAAACTGACTCAACAGACCAAACACAAATGACTCATGACTGACTTAAAACAAGACTTTACAAAGCTTTTGGAAAAAAGGCAGCAATCCATCAAGATTTGGAATCATGATGACAACCACCTGCATACTAATGAAATATGTACAATCATGTATAATTGGCTTTCCAATGTAACCAGTCAAGCAGATGGCTTCTTGACTGATTTCCCTGATCAGATCTTCTGGTCAACAATACAAACTGATAACTGGGCATCCAAAAACATAGCTGACCATGATCTCCTTCATCACTGAACACTGCAATAATCACTTTCACTGCTGACTGTAACAAATCTGCCATTGGATCCTGAAAAACATGAAGATTTACCTCCTGCTGAAGAAACAAGGTGTCTTTTTCTCCTGCTTCTGATCTGTCTTTATCATGTACTTCAGTAAAAGTATGCTCCTGGGCTTCAAGAAACTCTGAACAGGTAGATGAGCAGATCTCTTCTTGAGAAAACATTTCAACACATGAGACATATGAAGAAAATGAAAGGCAATCCGGAATGTTTTGATCTTTTGTACTCTGAAAGTATGATAGGTCATCTTCATATGATAGGACAGCCGGATTTTCATTATAATCATCAATCATAAGGAAAGAAACTTGAGCTGATTCTTGATACCCAAACATGACATTTCTAGCATCTACCATAAATTCATCCAAAGGAACTGTTTCACTTACTTGAATGAAGATCCCATCTTGTCGTACATCAACTGATTGGATTACCTCTTTATGAAGACTCTGTTCTGATGAACTGACAACATTTGGATCAAAAACTCTGTCTATGGTCTCAACAGCAAAACACTCCTTTTCAGGATTCAGCACAAGGTATGCTTGGTTATTACAATTTGAATCTGAAATGGCTGACCTAACTGCATCACATTCTGAAATTGAAACTGGACTTACTTGCATGCTGTCTTCTTCTGTGGGCAGATCTGAAACAAGCTCTTCTCTCTCATCATCTTCAGCCATATGACAAATTTCAACCTGCTGATCTATAAGGCTACTTACCAGACTGTCATCCTTTTCAGAAAAGGAAGAAGTTTCACCATCACCTTCTTGACCATGTGCACACTGCAGATCTGTGTTAACTTGAGCTGGAACAAGATTGTTCAAGAGTTGATCTATCTCGTCTTCAGATAGAGGAGATAATACCTTCTATTTTCTTTGGCTCAAACAATGATTGTCTTCATTGATTTCAAGTGAAGGAGTATACAAATTTTCCTCATACTGCTGATCCATTTCATGTAATTCCTGTTCACTGTCAACATGCAAAATGGTTTCATTTTCCACCGCACTAAGATCTTGATCCTGCTGCAAATTTTCATGATCTTCTTTATGGGTATCCTCTAGGTTCTCTTCATGTTGCTGAAATGGATTTTCATATAGGGCTTCCATGATCTCATCATCCATGAAATTATCATCTTCATAATATTTCTCAAGGCTTTCAATAAAAGTAGAAGCATGTTTGCAACAGTCATGAACTAAATTTAATGATGGATAATATGCTTGATATCTTTCAATGAACAGGGCATGAAAATCCTTTAAACAATAAATACAGGCCAGCGGCAAATTTTCATACCAAGATTGGGCTTCACCTTCTAGAGTGGCTAGGAATATCTTCATCAAACAATCTTCAGGAAAAGCCACCTTCAACTTACGAATATGCATGTGAAATCTAATCAGATGTAAAGCAGCATCTTTCTTACCATCATCGTTAAACGTAGGCAGATTCCTTGACCAATCTGCCTTGGGCATCTTATTCGGAAAACCTGGGATGTGATCTCGGCTCATGGGAGCATATCTTCTTGTGATTCGGTCCATCTTGAAAATCTGACAGCTACTGATCTCCCTGTAGTGAAGTCACCATGAAGCATCGATTTCTGGATTGTTCAGTGAATGAAGTCGCCAAGTGAATGATTTCAGCCTTCTTATGTCTGATCGTTGTCCACCATCAACCATCAGATCTGAACTTGATACACGTACTGGGGCAATTTACAAGTTAAATGCTACGATTACAAGTTAAACCGGAGATCGACTGAAGCAGCGTTTATCTACTTCGCTGATGCATAGCAACATCGTTTCGAAGGCTACCTGGCGTGACTTCAGACTCCGTCTATAACAAGCAAATGTTTTGAGTTTCTCCCCAGTATGGTCGCCACTATGTTAGCGCTCAAATCTACCTCAGGCTGAAATGAGGTAAAACTCAAGGCCACATCAAACCACGCTCAGCCTCGTAGCTAGCCCTACGAGGACAGGAGAGGGCTCTCTCCGTCAATCTCGATAAAATGAGCAATAGGATGCGAGATGACTTACAATAAGAACTAATTTTAGGCTAGTAAAGAGATAGGTATGTTTGATTTTTTGGTTTTTGGGTTTTCGCTGGAAAAATGGGAAAACAAATTTTGGGTCCGGGGATAAGGTCAGACCTTTGAAGATTTCGAGTTGGGGCGAGGTAGGTGAATGTCTTGATGCTTTTTATTGGATATATGGACAGATTAGACCGACGAGGAGCTGAAGAGGGCAAAGAAGAACTTGGATCCTCTCCAAACAGTCGAAAAACATATAGAACTAACTGAATTCAAAGGCCGAGCACTGTAAACAATGGATTCAACCTTATTCACTCATTCAATTTAATTCAGAAGCATGTGAAAGGATGGCATACATTTAAACATGAAGAAACTTACAGTAAACAAAGAGGAAACACCATCAAGAACAGAACACCACAAGGATCCCAACAAGTGCCGCAAAACCTCTGATCTTTCCTTAGCCAAATTATGAAATAATATGTACAATGATATCAAAAGTCTCCCAAGAGTCCAACCTGTAGAATGCCTCAGAAATTACAATATATAGATCACTCTAACACCTTTCCCCACCTCTAGGGGTTGAATTCCCTCTTCAGGGATCAGTTTCAACCAATTCTATTCATGGAACTACAATCTAGGCAGCTAACAACTTGCCTCTAAAAGAGTGGGAACTGATCCATTTACATGATTTTTACCCTTTTGAGAGTGAATCTTCTAGAATAGATAAAAACAAGCCAAAGTTACATGCCAAACACAAATTTACATCATAAAAACCCAAAAATTCCATCCACAAGCAAAACTGGTCCATACTAGGCGAAAATCTGAGCTGGCAGTTGAAAATTCAGCAAAAATTTAAGTGGGTCGCATTTGAGCCGAGTGGGTCGCATTTTTTCAGCCTGAATTTGAGGTACTTCCCGGCATCCAAATTGAGCTCATGATAGCTCGTTGGAAAGCCCTGGATGTTGAATATCCAACCCAAGTGGAATTTCCCAATTTGGAGCTCATTTGACCCTCCAAAACTTCTTTCTCCCAGAAGTACTTCCTGCTGGTGTAAAAGGTGGCAGCAAGGTGGTTTTCATGGTGTTTTTGAGCTCTTTGACCATCCAGATTTTGATGAAATGCTTAGGTAATGTCTGAGGATGCATAATTAACCATGAAAAATCCAAAAATGAAAAAATTTCCTTCAGCAAGTGTCCCGAAAAAAAGTGAGCATATGAGTGCGAGACCCACTTAACTGAAAAACCTGTTTTTAGACCAAAAAATTTCAAAATGACAAAATTTTCTCCGAATTTGCTCAAATTCGGAGTGAAGACCCTCCATCATGTATCTTGCCCAGCCAACGAAGCATCGGCCAAAATCCGGAGTGGATCAGGCCTTTTCCGCCGTTTTAGTGCTTCGCTCAACCTCCTCTTCAGAATCTTCATTCTTGCTTTGCAGACATGCATGCGAGCCCAATAATGTCCTTTCATGTGACGAAGCATGTCTTTGTCTCTATCATTATCCTGTGAATGTACCTACACTGATGAAGAAGGCGAGACCCCTTCCACGCCATGTGGAGATAGTACTCGCGTTGCTGATGAAGTCAACGAGACCCCTTCCACCTCCAGGTGGAGATAGTACTCGTCGTGATGCTGCAAACAAAGCTCTGTGGCCTCTCTGATATGTTACCACCACTTGCGCACTGCTATGCTCCATCTCAGTACATCAACCTCAACGATTGAGTTACTGTCATGCTCATATCCTTGCTCATAAACTGAATCCGTCTCTGACATGGCTTTGAACAAGATATTTGCAGTATTGGATGTTGATATAGGTGCAGTGAAAGCAAAGTTATAATGTATGTCCAACACCCAATAGATATCACCCACGTGCCAAAGTATCACAGGAAAACAAAATTACAATGAGGATGGCTCTGTTTAGTGGCATGAAAACTATCACTGTTTTGACCATAAGTGAGTTTGACAATGAGTACCAAATGCAAATGTGTGGTCAACTTTGTGATGAGGGCCAAAATATGTCAAAGGAGGAAGCAAACATAGGATAGTGTTTCATCAAATGGGGAATAAGAATATCATGACAATGACCATATGAAACAAATGGACATGACAGTAGCAATAGAATGATGATTACATCAGTGGTATGGTGATGGAGGCTTTATACTAGTCAACATGAAACTGTGCAACAATATGAGAGAGCATAATAGCAGTGATAAGATGATAACTGAGGGCGTGAGGATGATATACACAACGTGCTAGGGCATGAGCATATCTACCATTCACAAAAGTTTTCAAACCTTCACAAGACTGTTCATATATTTTCAAAACCCTTAAGGAATTAATGTGCATGTAAATGTAGGGTTCTCTCCAAGCATGGCTTATTGCCCGACATCAATAATATCATAATCATGCTAAAAATCCATTGAAAAATGATTAAAACCTGTTTGGAAGCTTTTGGAGTCGATTAGAATCGAATCTGGGTGCAAAAACACAAATTTCGGGCTCGATTTATGTCGGACTTCCCTTGCTGGCCGCATCCACTCAAGGGTCGCATGCCTCTTGCAGGAAGCTTTTGGAGGCCTTCCCGGTGTCCAAATCGGGTGTGTGATAGCTCGTTGGAAAGATATTGGAGTCTAATTTCCAACACAAGTGGAATTATGCAATTTGGATTCCATTTACCATGTCAAAAACCAAATCTCCCAACACTAATCAAAATGAGCAGAATGAGGCTGCCTCAAGGCAGAGCGCTGTTGCAGTCAACTTTAAAATTATCTATAACCCAAATTGGAGCTCACATAGCTCATTGAAAGTGGTTGTATGACTATTTGTTTGACTCATCATGAAAGTCATTTGGCCAAAAATTCTAGGAGAAATTGTGATTTTCCCAAGGTCACTGTAGGTGGTATCTCAATTCTCCCGAGGCAAATTCGTATTTTTGACATTTCTCTAAAACCATGAAACCTGTGTAAACAGTGAAGGAGGTTTTTATTCCTTGGCATGTTTTGGACAAAAACCTCTTTCATTTTTCCAAAATTCATCTTTGATTGCTCTGAAACATCTTTTGAGTGAAACTTATCCCGATGTGTGAAACAAGGAATTTTGTCGAAATGAAGTGAAATGAAGGGGATAAGGGGCTTCTAAATTCTTGGGGAAATTTTTGGAAGTAGGGAGGGATGTTAGGAAGCAGGGGAAAGTGGAATCATAGAGATTTAGTGAGGGGAAGGGGTCCAAAAGGGAAAAACATGCCTAGCCTAGAAAATTGCCAAGTTGTGGCAAGAAACTAGGTTTGTGCAAAATGAGGAATTTGAGGGATCTCAGTGATGGGAAGTGTTTAATAAGGTATATTAAGGATAGGGGAAGGTGTGTGAACATCAGGATACAAATTTTTTCGATGATTTGACCGTCCAAGAGAAATTACCTCCAAAGCCCTAGGAGAGGGAAATGGACCTTACCAAGGCACAACTGAAGCATGAACAAGGTGTAAAATGACCCAATGGAACTTTACATGATGATGAAAACCCTCTGAATGATGGTACACTCAGCTGAATGGTGACATGTACTGACACTTGGACAACTTTGGAAGGAGTGAAAGCAAACCCTAGACCTAATGCCTAGTGACCAAATTTTGCTTGAAGACTCATTGAAATGACAAAATTTGACCTTGACACCTCAAAATCACTTTGTAAGAGCATGTTTGATCACTGGAGGAAGGCTGCAAAGGCTGACTCTAACAAATCCTCCTCCCTATCTTCATCTCCAAGATCTCACAATCTATTAATGATGGCACATGTTGCTCATGGACTATGCCCTGATCTCCACATGTGATATTATTTGGAACTTCTTGCAAGGGTACAAGAATTCCTCTCATTGGAGAAATTTCCCCATCTTCCTCTTCATGAGGTACTAGATCTGCTCCTGCTGTGGCAGTGTTGTTACCTCTTGCCTGCTCTTCCCCTTCATCATGAATGGAGGTTACACAATCATCATTAAGAGGCTCCTTGTTTTGATCCTCTTTTGAAAAAGAGATCTCCATGTCTTCGTTTTGAGAAGAGAGCTCTTCTTGAAGTGGGGATCTTGCCTCTAGCAAGGTATTCTACAAGTTTCTAACCCCATAATAGCATTCTAGAAGGGATTTGGGTCTATAGATCCTTCCAACTCGTGCAAAGGTTTTGTTTGTTTAAGCTTGGCTAGCTCAACCAAGGATGTTTCAGAATGTTTTGCCTCAAATATTTCACTAACCTCCTAGTGAAATTTGCATAATTATATACATTTACATGTTTCAAGAAGTTTCATAAAACCACCAGGCATAAGATGGCTTCATCTTATGAAACCTTGTGCTGTTGCAAATAGGTGTCTAGCTCCTTGACCCAAGCCCTAGCTGTGCATCTAGGTGACCCATCAAACATAGATATAAAGAATCTTCCCAAATCATTCTGCTTGCAACTCTTGCTTCTATTGTGATTTCTAGGTCTTCTATCCTCCTTGATCTTGCAATAATCTTGGAAGTTTAGATGATCTCTGAACCTCTGAGATTGAGATTCATACTCTTGAAGATAGTCAACAAGAGCCTCCGCCTTTGGCACATCTCCTTCCTCCACCTCTCTTGCTATGAACATAGGCATCGTAGAGTGTTGTAGATCTGATTGTGTGGCTGAATGCTCACACCCATAATATGAAGAACTGGAGCTTTCTTCATGTGAAAATATCCTTGAGGGGTATTCATGTCTTTCCCTCCTCATTCCCTTGATTTCTTTGTTAAGCTCATGCATAGTTTAGAGAAGTTCTGAAAAATTATTTCCCTCCATTTCTCCAAATAATGGATACTTTCCTTTGTCTCTTCTATGAGTCTTCTCTTTTCTGTGAGAAGTTTCTTATTCTTTTGATAACATATATGCAATGTCTTCATAGCCTGAGCCAAAGGTTATTCTTTGATACCACTGTAATATTCCCAAATGGGGAAAGTAGCAATATAGCTCAGAATAATGGAAATAGCAGCAAATGTAAACACATTACATGTGAGCCAAATGATATATCCATGGTATTATGTTTAACATCAATAAATAATTACAAGATCTTGGGGATCAATCCTTCAAGATAGGCAAAAGAAGCCTCCAATGCCCAAAAGCAACCAAATCATGTATTACACTGCTACACAATAATACTGAAGCAAGTAAAATGCAGTTTTAATGGCTAATACTATAGATGGAAAATGTAGATAAATGGATCTAATGATACCATGCTCATACAAGGCCAAAAATGGAGATCTATGCTCCCATACACTTTTCCCTAGATAACTCAGGAAGGGTTTCCAGAAATACACAAAATATCAGAATGCTGGAATGCAAATCTAGGACTGAGTAAAATATGCAATTGGGCACCTGAAAAGGAGGTGGTTGAATTTGATGTAGACCTGAAAGAACTCCTCCAAAATACTCTCTCAATGAATGATTGATCCCTTCAATGGAAATCAAACACTCCCAATGGAGCACTGAACTCACCCCTGTAATAAATCTCTAAAATAACACAGTCATGGACTAGAATTGTGTTGTAGGGGATGATGCTACCTTGGACTGATGAAAAAATATGATATGAAGAACAGTGACCTTCTTTACTAATCTCTCAAAGGAAATAAACTTTCCTCCACTGAAGCCAAACTCAAAAATGATCCAAATAAACCCTCCACTACTGCACCCTACAACTCAGCACATATCTAAATAGAATCTATGCTGTAGAAGAAGGTTGTAGCTTGGCCAAATGTCAGAATGTGGAAATAATGAAAATTCTCTTCCTTAGAGGTCACTCAAGGATAGAGGTGGGATTCCCGCTTGGGAACACCCTTGTGCTAAACTACACTGCAATTTTAGCTAAAAAATTGAAGAGAGCCAAAATTATTAACAGACCACAATCAAATAATAAAAAACATCCCCACAATGGTTGCCATCCTCTTCCTTATATTCTTGGTGAGCTTCCTCACCTTTTTCCCCACTCGTTAAAGGCACTACTTCCATGCAAAGTATATCCCTCCAAAATTGCGTTGTCCCTCAATGAATGTCCACTACTTCCATACCAACGTTGTTGATTTGGTCAAAGTTGACCCAGTCCACATGCTTCTTCCCTTGTTCACACATAAGGGAGCTTTATCCAGCTTTTTTGATGCCCTCCTTTCAAATTTGGAGTGGTTTTATTCCTACTAAGGAGATTTATGGGTCTTCCTACCCTCTTATTCTTCTAACCAAGAAGAAAAATTAGATTTTAATATTCCAATTAGCTGCATGCTAATTTAGGAATATTACACAATCAAGTGGACATTATTCCTCCTATCAAATTTTAGGCAGTAGTGGATAATTCCTCACAGACATCTCATAATATGTTTTGGTAATATCTAATGATCATGTTTTGGATCGAATTGGAATTGACTGAGAATGTTTACTACAAAACATATATTGGTTCGAGTATTCACCAAGTACATTAGTGAGCCAATTAGTTGTTTATATTTGGAAGGATCCACAGGGCTCGATTCATAAATCCTTAGTCTCTTCAAGTTTTTGATCATCAGAGTGGTCATAGGTTTGTTATGCTTCATTTCAAACCTATTTAACATCTTAATCACATACTTCTCGTGACCTAGATAAATTTCATCAAGTCCTTTCCAAACTTCTAGTCCTAAATAATAATGCATCAGCCCTAGATCCTTCATGCCAAATTATGTTGCTAGTTTCTTCTTACATTATACAATTTGACCTTCTACACCTGTTAATATAATATCATCTACACATAGATGAATGATTACAGGATTTTCATCCACAACCTTGATATACATTTTCAGATCAAAAAAACGTTTTGTGAAGCCTATTATTTTTAGGTATCCGTTCATTCTAACAGACCATTCCCTTGGTGCTTGTTTGAGGCCATATAATGATTTCTTCAATATGAAAACATATGTATTCCTCTCTTTAACTTCAAATCTTAAGGGTTTCTCACTGTATACTTCCTCTTCTATTGTCCCATTTATAAATGTAGTCCTGACATCCATTTGATGGATGTTCCATCCCATCAATGTTGCGAGAAAGACCAATGAACAGATTGTTGTATCCCTTGTTGTCATAGAAAATGTCTCTTCATAATCAATGCCTTATTGTTGAGAGAAACCCAGAGCTGCAAATATTTCCTTATATTTATCGATACTTCCATCTATCGCATGTTTGATCTTGTAGATCCATTTGTAAGTTACAACAAATTTGTGTTTGGGGCTTGATATGATCTCCAAAAATCCATTCTTCATTTTAGATTGATACTCTTCATTCATGGCATACTTCATTTCTTGATGATTAACAACCTCTTCAAAATTGGATGGCTCAACTTCTATCAGTTTTTCCATTTATGCATCATACCCAGAATATATCTTAGGTTTCTTACTTTCTCTAACTGAGCCTTGCACTGCCCCATGAACTTCTTCATCAAGTAGTGTATATCTCAACTAGTTTGGTATATTTATTGTTTTGGGGAGGACCACATCATGAATGGGTTCACTGGTACCCTCATCTTCATTATTAGACTCTTCTTCTTCCTTGTTAGCTTCCTCTTTGAATACTAGAAGTTCTTCGTCATCAAAGTCCATGGGAAGTTTCTTATATTACTTGAAAGCAATACTCTCGTCAAATATGACATCTCAACTTACTTCTATATGGTGTCCTGATTTTGTGTAGATTCTATAGGCCTAAGAGGAATTTTTTCAACCAACAAATGTTCCTCTCATGCCTGATGGATCTAGCTTCTTCCTTTTTTCCTTTGGTATATGAATATATATGAGACAACCAAAGATACGGAGATGGTCTACAATTGTTTTCTTCCTGGTGAATACTTCTTCAGGTGTCTTGTTATCTAGTGACCTGTGGGGACTTATATTTTGAGAATATACAATTGTCTTTGTAGCTTATCCCCACAGGAATTTACGTAGACCTTGATCATGTAACATCGCCTTTATACTTTCTTCAATGGATAGATTATTTTGCTTTGCAACTCCATTTTTCTCAGGATTATATGGGACTATCAACTCCCTGTTAATCCCAGATTCCTTACATAATGTTATAATCTCCTTGGATGGATATCATCCTGATCCATTGCTGAATATTAATATATTTATTCTTCTTTTTGTAAGGTTCTCTACTTCAACTTTGAATTCTTGAATTATTGTAAATACTTTGTCCTTGTTTTTAATTAAGTAAACCAGGATATTTCTTGAATGGTCATCTATGAATGTGACATAATATAGATAACCTCCAAGATATTTAGAAGTCATAGGGCCACATACATTAGAGCGAATGAGATCTAATATTTCTTTTGACTTTGAAGCACTGCTTCCAAATGGTCTCTTGGTATTCTTACCCAATGCACATCCTTTACATACTCCTTCATGATATTCTTTCAGCTTAGGTATTCCATATATTATGGTTAACAGAGATGGGAGGATATTGAAATGAAGATGACCAAATATTATATTCCAAAGTTCACATGGGATAATCTCAATGTGAACCAAGGATTGAGCTAGAGGAGATATCAACTTGTAAAGTCTTCTTTATCGAATACCAATGCCTCTAGAATTTTATATACCTATGTCTTTACTCCATATAAAAACCTTTCCATCAATGAGGGCTACTCTGTCACCCTTATATTATAGACTTGAAATGGAAATTAAGGTCTTATGAAACCCAGAACAAATAAAATGTTTTTGAGGAGAATGTTGCATCAATTATCTAACTCTATAGAAGTTGATCCAATTCCTCTCATGTGATAGGTATTGCTATATCCAAGTTCCACTGAATAATAACATTTTCCCTTTGATAAGGTCTTCAATTGTTTGTGATGACCTATCATGTGCCTTGATGCACCACTATTGATTACCCAAATGCTCTCATATTGGAATGTGTTAGTGAGTTCCGAGAAGAGACCTTCATCCTTTTCCTTGATTACTTCCTTCTTTGAAGATAATAAGAGATTCCATACTACCTTGATTCCTTTATTGAAATATATTTCTACCTTTTAACACCCCTTTAAGAACTTATTCAATGTAGAATACATCTTCATGATGCCCTTAGCCAACCTTAGCTCTGATACCATGTTGAGAATTAAATACGGAAATGATTATGCTTAATTCTCTTTTCCATGATAATTTCTTGTGATTCCTTTATACTTATTAGATTTGTTCCTTATTATTATATGTGTGAAGCATAAATTAACTACCAAAACAATAATAACAATGACACAGTATGTATGTTGTAAGCCAGGGCCAAAACCTCTCCTCTTTGAGAGGAAAACCCTTAAATATCTTCTCTTACTTATATATTCTTCAATTGACGAATTCCATGACCTGATGACTAAGAAAAATACCCTCCAAGACCAAGACCAACCTCTTGAGATGATGTTCCAACTTCAATCTAACCAAACATAGTTAAATCTCTTCCAGTAGGACTTCCTCGGCCTCCTGATGCAATATTATTGTCCTCCTACTGCAGATCTGAAATTTCAGCCTCCTTGCAACTACAACAACTGCTACTTCCACATGTGGGAACTTTGATCTCCATCTACAACACTCCTATGACCTTCAATTTCCTTTTTGTGACTCATGTAGGTTGAGAGAGACCCTTGGTGACCTTCACTTGACCTATTTTCCTCCTTTTCTTCAATATTGAACTTGTATATGGATGCAATAAGTCTATGAAAAAACCATAGTCCTCTTTAGCATGTGAGAGAGAGAATTAGCCCAAAAACAAATTTCCTTTGTCCTTCATCTTCTTCACTAGAATGAGTGATGAGTGTGAGTGGAAAATGGAGGACGAGTTATTTTCTATATATATACTTCTTCAAGGGTGGATGTGGCTCTTCATTTAGGTTGACTTTCCAGCTTCTAGCCCAACATGGTGTTAGAGGGTATTCCGACACTTTTAAAGACAAAAAATATTTTCTTTACAAGTTACAATGTGCCTAGTCGGGTATTCGCCTTATGAAAATGACTCTTTTTACTTATTGACCTAGGATAGACCCTAGAAGCACTTAATGGGTGGTTGACCTATAAAATAAAATAACTTGAGCATGAAACCCATTCTCCAAAATAATAATAATATTTTGTTTTTTATTTTATAATCTAAAATAATAAAAAATACATTTCATCCCTATGAATATTGAACCTAGTTACATATTTTTCAACACAAGGTTTTATGGTTCAATGATTTGTATCCCTCTTGTTTCTTCAATCTTGTAGTGGGCCCCCACTCTTAGTCAGAACCTACAATTCTGAATCCTTGACCTATCATCACCAAGCCACCTATTGGGTCCAGGAAAAAGACTATGACCATCTCCACCATAATTGGTGATCTCATAGATGAAGAACCCAATTCACACACGACTTCACCCATCATCAAGGAAAACCCACCTTCCACTTTCGTCCCATCACCTTGATCGCGTAATCCATCACCTCGCACAACATCCACAACCACCACCATTTTAGAAACCTTTCCATTTGGAACTTTGCCCAGTACAGAAACATAAATGGAGGTCAACTCCATTATCAAATCAATTACTACAATTACATGCACAAATACTGCTCAGAAGTCCATGTTGTATTTTTTACTTGAAGCTGAGTTTTCACTCATTTTCATTATTATTACCCCTCCCATTCCAACCACATTCCATGCATTACCCTTACCATTTGATCCCATATCGTCATTACCACCCCACTCTACCCCCATCTGCACTGATCCACCAAAAGTTGAACCCTTGTAGAGAGATACATCTCCCTAGAGGAAGTATGAGAAATCAGTTGCCAATGGATATTTGTTGCGGAGTCAGTTTCCTGAACCTTCAACAATTAGCCCCAACGATCTCCAGGGCTAGTCCTCTGCCCAATTGTTTACTTTTATTCAACTGGTTGCACACTAAGCAGATGTGTTGCATAGTGTCTTGGCTACTAAACACGAGCAGGAGAAACGACATATTATTTCCCTTACAACAAAACACATTCATCTCCTCCAGGAGAAGTGGAATCTCCAATGTCAACTTGACTAGATTACTGAAAAAATCCAGGTGTTATGTCCTTGGGTTGTAGAAATCATGCTAGATGCTCCAAAATATTTCTCCCCCAATACACTTGTTTAATGATGTGATCACATCAAAGGACCCTACACTGATCTTGTCGCGACCAATCGAGATCTTGAGATAAGTATTGCTAACACCCAAAGGGCATTACTAGATCCTTCCACCTAGTATGCATACACTATTGAGCAGAAAATAGAAGACCCAATGGACCTGAAAACTTATATCATCAATGTTGTGGAAGAAGCTGAAGGCATTTTGTGACAAGTTCATGACTGGTCGGGCTTCTTGTCAAGGAATAATCAACATGTTTACCCTCTGCACCACCTTGTTAATCATATTCTTAATCAAACCATGGGTACCCGATACAAGACCCAATGGAAGGAACTTCTGGCATAGGTGAGAGACCTCAAGACCTAAATCCAATACATCAAAGATGAATTGGCCAAGGCAAATCAGATACTCTAAGACAGCTAGCCACCAACATAGGCTAATATGGAAACACTGTAACAAATTAGCAAGGAGACTGACACATAGTGGAATAATATATTGATGACATTCCTAACCCATCCTAATACTGAGATCATGATGTATTTCGTTGCTTAGGAAGAGACCCTCACGGATACATGACAAGTAGGTCTTAATGCATACACACAATTCAGAAATGAAGCCATTGAATATGTCCCTGAGTTGGGTCCTTAATTTGAAGGAACTATCCAAGGAGAATAAGCCATCCAAGGGGAAGCAACGCAAGAAGTAGCACCATGAGAATCAATAGCGCAAATAGAACCGACAAAGGATTAACTCAGTGATGAGTCAATGGACTATGGTAGGGGCATGTTGGGTCCTTCATTTTGGGAACGAAAGTGACATGTTGGAAGGCTAACCACATTTTTCCAAATATAACCGTTGGGAAGTTGCGGAGGAGATAGATGAAAAAAAGGAATGGATCCACTAAAGGCCAGTAGTTGCAGAAGAATGGTCATAGAAGTCAATACTAAGGTAGTCACATCTGAGCAGAAAGGAAAACTGACAGTCGAGAAGTAGAAGCAACCAAAAGAGGAAAAAGGTGGAGCCTCCGAGGGAGAAGGGGTAGTCAAAGCAAATGCAGGGATATAAAGAAAGATGAAGGGAAAAGTAATATGGGGGAGATTAGAAGGAATATCGAAATATTGTTGGAGAGCCTTTCAAATCTGCATTGGTTCTTGCTATATTGGTTGTGTATTACTCTTTCATTTTAGTTCCTTGTTTTGTATATGAGGATTTTGAGCCAGATGTAATGTTGAAATGTTGCAGGAGTTAATAGAAGAAGATATTATAGGGATACATGAGTATTGTGTGTGTGGGTTTATGTATCTTTTTAAAATTTAAATATGTTTCCACCTGTATGATATTATTTATCTTTATGCACTTAATGTCTTGTGTTTGGAATCCTAACAGGTATAGTTCTGGGTTTACTGGAATTGATATCTTCCAAGTGATTCCTTTCAATACTGGATTCTAGCCCTTAACCAACTAAGGTCATGACATGCCTCGGGTGAGAAGCCTTATTTGTCCTGAATAAGGTGAAAATTCCGGCGTTGTGCTAGACGAAATCAGAGATTTTTTTGCCCCTTGTGTTAAACCTGGGGTCTCTTCCATATTACTATTTTTCTACCAACACCTCTTAATAGCGAAGGTTCTTTCATGACGAGGACTCGACCAACTAAGCTAACTCTTGGGGAATTTTAAATTTCATAATTTTACATATTAATTTTTATTTTTTGTAATGTTATATGGTTTAGTTTTATTTAAAATTAGAATTTTTTTACGTTAAAAGATAAATTTAAAACATCGATGGAGTGTTGTAAAGTGTGCCAAGGAAGGAAGGGAGTGGACTAGCCACCCTATTGTCTTCTGAAGTATAAAATATGGGGATTTCATGGCCAACCAATCCCATGAAATCTCACATGCTCAAGAATAACAACAATGCAAAGCCTTAATCTGGAAAATTCCAAGACCACCTTGTCTTCCAAAGGTTGTTGGAGGTGAGTTGTAGTTCTATGGTTTAATCATTGTGTTACTGGGTTTCTTATGGGATTTTTCCTTCAAGAAATTCACACTTGTAGTTGAACATTTGAGGAGGGTTTAGGACCTCCTGGTCTAGCCTTCAATCACTCTATTTATATCGTTGTTTTGGCCTTCCATCACTCACTCTATATCATTGATTGGGATCTCCACAAATGTTCATGAGCCTTTGGGGGTACATGCAATTAGTTCATTAAATTGTTGGTGTAATTATAAATATAAATTTTCTTCTTGGGGTCCTTTGAGAACTCACCTCCCCCATGTTTGTTAGTATTAATTTTTATTTTTATTTCTTACATGTTGTTTTGTAGTTGTAGTATTATGGTTCTAGTTTTTTGGTCCATGAATTATGTTTCCACATTATGGGGAATGGAGGTGTAGTATAGTATCCTATGGGGAGGTTTCTTGGCTCGCTATTATTTCTTCCATCACTCTTATATAGCTCCTTTTTCCACTATTATATTTACCAACCCTACCCTTGAATCTCTCCACCCTGCTTACTTTTTTTTGGTCTGACCGTGGACTCCAATTCCCCTACCCTTACTATCTTGTGGGGCGTTTATCATTGGGGCCATACGTTTCTTTATTGTCATGCCTCGACATGATTGGGACCAAGACATGCTTTGGAAAACTATACCCCTTGGGAATGGATTGTACCTAGTCATAAGCCCAAATTTCTACTCACCTCTACCATACAACTACATCCCCAAAAATTCAAGATGAAATTTGGTTGCTCGAAGCTCAGGAAATTAATGATAGGAATGCCTATTCTAACTATGAGATTCAAGCTAATATTTTTTATTAGGTTCCAAATACTAGACACACCAATGGTCATAGGAATTAGTACCTCCACTCTATCACCTTATACTAGAAGATGAAAACTATATTGGGATGAGTCATCTAAGAAAAGAAAAAATATTGCAATTGGATAATTTAATTTTCTATCTCATTGATATCCAATGGATTAAAAAGAATTTTTGAACTTTTCTAATCAGATTTGACACTCGATTGGCCCATATAGAGATGCATATTCAATGCATAAGATAAGAATCACCGAGATTGATCACATGGGATCCCACTCCTACAACTTCTTCTAAAGGAAATATGACCTCCCAATTTCATTATATTTTTATACTTATGTTCTTTGAATTACATTTTTCAATTATCGCAATTGTGGATAATGTTCTATACCTAGTTGCTATTTTGTAACCTATATGTTGGTATCACCAACCACATGTCATGTTATAAATATAGTTATGTGGTAGTTATATATTGGATAATTTTGATAGAGGTGTATAGAAATTAGATATTAATAAATTTTATTTTACATATAAATGTATATAATGAAACAATTTTTTTTTTTAGAGGAAGGAGGACTTCCCAAGCTCATAAATTTTTTATGCTTATGTTATCTAAATTACATTTTTCAGTTTTCCTAAATAGTTGTGGACACCTTTCTATACCCAGCTGTTATTTTGTAACCTATATGTTCGCATCACCAACCATATGGCATGTCCTAAAGATAGTAATGTGGTACCACTATATTCGAGCATTTTGATAAAAAGAAGAAATTTGCAATACCTTCACTGTCGTTGGTCTGGTTTTCCTTATGGCAGGTCATGAAGTAAGAAAGATACTTTTGTATGACTTAAGTATGTAGTAATGAAAGCCGACAAATTGAAAAAATAAATATAAAATTAAAAATAAATTTTATTCATCATATAGTTTACATGTAAAATAAATTTTATTAATATCTAATTTTTATACACTCTTCTATTCTATATAATAATTTTCACTTTTTTTTTCTAAGCTAATGGATCCTTTTATTAACCTAAAAAAAGTTACATATAATTTGGACTTACAAAAGAGAAAAAAAAAAACCAAGAGATCCTTCATATCAATATTGGTCGAGACTAGAAAGCTACCTACCAAAAAAAAGACTTATAAACTAACTATGAAAATATTTACTACATAGAAAAATCCTTGAAGATACAAGAATTTGAGAGAGGAAATGCTTTTGACATTGGCATGATTTTCCCTGATTTAACTAGTTAGTCATCGCCTACTTTGAGTAATGCTTTATTACTCTCACGACCCTTTTTTTGGCTTCCTTTTCTTGCCTGGATATTATCTTGAAATCCTATCTATTAATCCCACCACAAGACTTTGAAGAACTCGAGCGCAACTAGTCTTCTTCCTTGCACTAGAGATATGCCTTGTAAAGAATCCTAACATGATGAACTGGCATGTCCTTCATATATTTTACAAGATATAGAAGATTCAGTAAGGGCTTATGGGTTTTTCCTTCTACAAGTTGCATGGTTGATTGAATATATATTTCTCTAGAGACTCTAGGTTTGGAAAGGAGAGATACTTGAACCAGTTTCAAGATCTTGGGATCTGGTCAAGATTTGAGGCACCCTAAGGAATCAAATATCTTCTTCTTTGGGGGAATTTTTCCAAATAATATTGTTATTTTTGAGAGGGGTTTTCTTCACACGATTCCTTTTCATTCATCGAACAAACTGTAATATGATGCATGTATTCATGACAACATATACCTGTAAGGGGGACATGTTCATAATCTAGAGGTTGCTTTCAAAGACTATCCTGATAATAAATATCTGTTGAAGCTAGAAGAGGTTGGGAGATATTCATCTAAACACATATATGAGCATATGATATATACCTCATTCTCTTAGTAGCCTTTGATACCTTAGCAAATCCATCAATGGAATTTCCTATGCCTTTAAAGGTTTCTTCCTCCCAATATTCATTTCGAAGAGAAAAGAGCTAAACCCACATCGAGTTAGCAATGAAGTCTTACTTTATCCTTCCAAAATCACATGAAGAGCCTTGCATTATTAAAAAAATATGGCCCTCCTTCAAAAACCCTTGATATTTATTTTAAGTTGCAAAAAATTACTATGAATAATAATTTTCCCCCTAGCTCCAGTTCTATTTGACCCTAGAGGCTCCATTTATTTTGGATCCACCCAATTAAAAATTTTGAGGGGGCCATACTTCGATGAACTTGTATATCATAGTGTTATCATACATATATTGGATATATTCTCTAATATTGTTGGATTTAACCTTATATTTTGGATCTTGCATTGCTTTTGGTGGCCAAAGCCCTATATTTATAGCTTTCCAAGATGTAGTGATTGGAAGTTTCTTTGAGAAACCAGAAACCCCACTTTTACCAATTGCTCTATGAAAATGATGATGAATAGGAAGAGATTGAAAGGACATACTAGTAGATGAAAAATCTTTACAAGCCCCTGAAACAAATTAACTGAAAAACTACCTACCTTATAAAAAATATCTTGAAATTTCTCAACATAATAATTTTCTTCATTTAATATATAATTTAAAAATATATAAGTAATAAATTAAATTAAATATTTTTTTATCTCATATATACATCAATTTCTTAAAAAAAATCAATTTTCAAACCCAATCTATATAAAATCAAATATATCCTTTAAAATATGATTTTAATAGCATTTGATCCTCTTTAATTTCTTTATATAAAATCATTTTATATTAAATAAAAATAAAAATGAAATTTATTATTAATTTTAATTTTAATTTATTTTAATTGCATCGAGAGGCATTTTCTTGCTTAGTATGATAGAAATATTTTATGTAATGTAAGCATTTTAACTTGGCCAAAATGAAATTAAAAAATAAAAATAACAAAATAAAAAGAGAATAAAAATAAAAAATAAAAATGGCTCATTGTATTGTTCTATCATATCGAGAACTCATGTTGTTCATGTGAGACACAACCTATTTAAAGGGATAAATTAAACCAACATAGATCCATCTAACTTTAGATCTACCAAGCACCCATAGGGATCAAAATCACTTGATATGCAAACCTCTTTTAGAATAAAAAGAGTTTGAATCTCTCTAGGTGCTTGGTAGATCCATAGTTAATATGGATCTAGGCCGAAATTACATAATTTTATTGTGTTTGCAAGTAGAGTGAGAAGTTCTCTACAACCTAGTATAGTAGAGATGTTGTAATGTAATGTTTAACATTTTGACCAATTCAAGTTACATCAAAATTAAAATTAAATTAAATTAAATAAAAAAAATTGTAAACATTTTAACTTTGTCAAAATAGAATAATAATAAAATGAACCTTTTTTTATTCTCAAATATGGGGCTCCTTCTATTAATTAGTTAAATATTTACATTCATTGATATGTCGGTAAGCTGAAAACCGGATCCCAAGTTTGAGATTTTCAAAACATCTTCGCGCAACACAGGAAACCGGAGGAATATCCATTCGAATCACCCTTAAAACAAAAATTATGGCCAAAGCTTCTACTTTTAGCCAACTAAGTCTACTTAGAATTCAAAATTTGAACATTACAAGGATAGATGCCCATCGAAAGTTTACCATATTCAGAAAAAAGCACCAGGACAAGCTCGAGACTAGATCTCTCCCCCCAAGTTGTTTGATGATTCATAGTCACAACATCCTCTTCTTCACCCTCCCTAGGATCAGAAACATAAGGTGTGCAGTCTGGTCGCAAAATATCTAGGTTGTTATGAAACCAACTCCAAAAATAGAAGAAAAGAGAGATCAATGCCTTATAAATAAGCCACTTCGAGGGGCAACCTCCTTTACATTACATAAATGAACAATTATTGGTTGATACAAATGAAAATATCTCCTTCTATATATAGGAGTTCATGGGGTCACCATATAATACTAGCCGACCTAACAATAATAATGTAAGGGCACAATAATAACAATATGGGGGTTACAGTGGTACAACAATAACAATAAGGGGGCTACACTAAGTATAATAAGGGACTACACTAGTAATATAGGGACCTAACATACCCCTCTACTTCAAAAAAGTGTTTTCCTCAACACTTGAGTGGCTTTGGATGCTTTTGTATAAAATTCTCATCCTCCAATGTAGAATCTTCAGTGGATAAGTTCTTCCACTTGATAAGATACTCCGAAATTGATCGATTTCATAGCTGTTGAGTTCTCATTTCCATGACTACTTCAGGTTAAAATATGATTTTTCCTTCCTCATCAAGTTCTTCAAATATTGTTTGAATTGGACGTTTTTCACCTATAACCTTCTTTAAGCATGAAACATGGAAAACTAGATGCACTCGCGAAGAAGCAGGAAGCTCCAATTTGTATGCCATAGTACAAATATTTTGCAACACCTTCTAAGAACCATAGTACTTTGGTGATATTTTATTATCCTTCTTAGCTTGCTTGAGGGATATTTATTTTTATGGTTGTAGCCGTAAAAATACCCAGTCTCCTAAATCAAAACTTCTCTCACTGCGATGTTGATTTGCCTGTTCTTTCATTCGATTTTGCGCCAAATTTAGATTATCCTTTAAGAGTTGGAGAGCTTGTTGTTGATGCTCGATGAGATATTCCACTGCTTGAACCTTATAATTTTCTCTTAAATATGATGTGATGGATGGTGGATGATATCCATAAAGTGCCATAAATGGGGTCATTTTTTCTGCAGTATGGAAGGAAGTGTTATACCACCATTCAGCGAGAGGTAACCACTTGAACCATTGTGTTTTTTTATCAGATACAAAACAACGAAGATATCCTTCAAAAAATTTGTTCACTATCTCAGTTTGACCATCGGATTGAGGATGATAAGATGAGCTATGAGCTATTTGAGTACCCAAACAATAAAATATTTCCATCCAAAAATTTCCAGTAAAAATGGGATCTTTGTCACTTACAATTATATTTGGGTTTCCATATAGATTTTGAATTGTTTCCACAAATGCAGTAGCAACTGTACCTGCTTTAAATGGATGAGATAATGCACAAAAGTGTGCATACTTGGTAATTTTATCAACTACCACGATGATGACACTCTTTCCTTCGAACTTAGGTAAACCTGTGATAAAATCCATTGAATGCTCCTCCCAACGTTGACTTGGAATGGATAAAGGCTGTAGAAGACACAGGGTCTTAATTATCTCAACTTTATTTTTTTGGAAAACCAAAAATCCCACCACAAACTTTTGAATATCATATTTAAGGCCATCCCAAATAAATTCTTTCATCACCCTGTGGTAAGTTTTTAAAAATCCTGAGTGTCTTCCTAATGGAGAAGTGTGCAATTCCAAAAGAATATTTTATCTTAGTTGGGAATACTTACAAAGATATAAGCAATCTTTCTACCATAAGGAATCATTTTTAAAACTAAATTCATTAGATGTACTAGGATCGTGGTGCAAATTTTGAATAAGTGTCCACACTTCTTCGTCCTTCTTCCATTCATCCCTTGCTTCGATTATCTAATCTGGTTGGATAATAGAAATGGCACAAAGCAATGCTTCCACTGCTTCATCCTTTCTTGAGAGTGCATCTGCAACAACATTTAGCTTCCCTTTTTTGTAGATGATTTCAAAGTCATAAACCAACATCTTTGTGACCCTTTTTTTTCTACTCTTCTGAAGATAATATTTGTTCCAAAAAGTGTTTAAGACTATCATGATCAATATTTACCTTGAAGTGTCTTCCCATTAGGTAAGTTCGCCATTTCTTTAGTGCATGTAGTATTGCCAACATTTCCTTCTCATAAATAGTTTTCTGTAAATAATTTACTTTGAATGGACGATTTTCAAAAGAAATGGGTCTTCCTTCTTGCATTAAAACAACACCAATTCCACATCTTGAGGCATCACATTCCATAATAAAGGTTTTATGAAGTCTATTGTAGCTAAGACCGATGCGAGGCACATTTCCTCTTTAAGATGTTCAAATGCCTTAGTTGCTTCAAGAGTCCATGAAAATGAATCTTTCTTGAATAATTTTGTTAGAGGTGTTGCTTTTCTCCCATAATTCTTAATAAACTTGTGATAATACCCTGTTAACTAGAGAAATCCTCACAACTACTTTATCATTGTGGGGAATTTAGAATCCTTAATGGCTTTAATTTTGTTAGGGTCTACCGGCTTAACACCCTCGTGAGATACAATATGACCCAGAGATTCCACCTCTTATACTCCAACGAAACATTCAAATATTTTTGTGTATAATTGTTTCTCCTCCAGTAGTTTGAGCACCCTCTCAACATGTTGAACATGATCCTTGCAAGACTTTTTGTAAATTAGTACATCATCAAGAAATACTAACACAAATTTTCTAAGGAAGGGTTTGAAAATGGAGTTCATGAACCCTTAAAATGTATAAGGTGCATGGATAAGGCCAAAAGGCATGACCAAAAATTCGTAATGAGCCTCATGAGCTTGAAATGATGTTTTCAGAATATATTCAGTATTCATTCGAATTTAATGATATCCTGAACAAAGATCCAACTTGGTAAAATAAATTGCTGCATGTAATTCATCCAATAATTCATAAATCATAGGAATGGGAAATTTATCTTTAATAATGATATTATTGAGCTCCCTATAATCTGGACACATGCGCCATGATCCATCCTTCTTGGGCACCAATACTACTGGAGCAGAGACAGAACTTTAACTAGGTTGAATTATACCAGCCTCTAACATTTCTGCAATCATACGTTAAATTTCACCCTTTTGGACATAAGGATATCTGTAAAGCCTGATGTTTGGAGGAACTCTTCCTGGAATCAAATGAATATCATGATCATGATCATGAATAGGTGGGAGTCCTTTGGGAGTTTCAAACACCTTGGAATGATTGTCCAAGAATTTTTGGAGATCTGGAGAAATAGATGATTTTGATGTTGGAACTTCTAGTGAGCATAATTGTGCAATTATGCCTTGTTGTTATTTCTTCAAAAGCTTTGCCATGACATTAGAGCTTATTATCTTTCCCTAATTCCTTTTGATACCCCGTAATTCGACTTCCTTTCGTTCCGAAAAAAAATTCAAGAAAATTTCTTGAAAATTAAAAGCTATCATCCCCAAATATTGTAACCATTGTACTCTTAGTACAACATTAGAACCTTCGATTGAAATGGAAAGCATTGGAATATTCAATACATATTCCCCATGGTTAGATTGATATTATGGAATTTTCTAGAGCAATTATAGTTCCTCCATTTACAACCATCACTTGAAATTATGGTGCTGGGTATAGGAAGCAATTCAATTCCTTAGCTACCTTACAATAAATAAAATTATGGGTACTACCCGAATCAATCAACACTAATAAATTTTTCTTCTTGATATTTTTTTCTATCTCAAGAATTTGAGGAGTGGTAATTCCTGCCAATGCATTACACGATATGGTCGGGCTCATTTCTTCTTTCTCTTCACAATCTATGTAAAACAATTTCTTCTCAGCACACTTATGACCTTTAGTGTATTTGCTATCACAACTGTAGCAAAGCCCTTTTGCTATTTTTTATTCCAATTATTGTGGTGTCAACCTTGTAGGTTTTGGAAGTCTAGGAGTAGCAACACTTCCATCTTTATAGATGTGAATGGCAGGCTTCCTTGTTGCCATAATTTTACATTCAATTTTTCTTGCCAACCTGAATGCCTTCTCCAATGAATTAGGTTCCAAATGGCGAACCTCATGTTGGATGTTATCCTTTAAAGTCCCTATGAAGACATCAATCATGTGTTCCTATGGAATATCAGTTACCCTTATATTCAAATTTTGGAAGTCCTCATTGTGCACCACCACTGAACCCTTATGTTTGAGATTTATCAATTGGGTAAAGAATGTGTTTCTCTTTGTATCCTCATAATGTGGTATCATTTACTCCATAAAAATTTACCAAGTGACAATAGTTTTACAGGAGCAAAGAGATCGATACCATAAAAATGTATTTTTTTTCTAAATATAAAGTTGCAATGTGTAAATTTTGTGTGTTTTTCACATTATTGAGATCAAAATATTGCTGCATATGTAATATCCATGTTACGGGATCCTTGCCATAAAAATTCCTCATATTGATTTTTGGAATATGGTGGGTCTTCCATCCAACATTCGAGTTTATGAAATCACGATTAAAATTTATTTTTTTCTCATCATGTGTTTCCTCTACTATATTTTCGCCATTAGGAATCATTTCTTGTATCAACATTGTCAAACCTTCCTTCAAACCTTCCATGTATGCTTTTAGATAATTCTTCATGTCTTCCATGTTGTCTTTCATTTTTTCTTCTATCTTAGCTTCCATGTCTTCCATGCCATTATTCAAACCATCCATCTTAGCTTCCACGCCTTTCTTCAAACCATCCATATTATATTCCATCCCTTTCTTCAAACCATCCATATTGGTTTCTATTCCCTTCTTCAAACCATCCATCTTATATTCCACACCTTTCTTCAAAACTTCCATTTCATTTTTTGTTGCTCTTTGCGAGAGAAAAATTTGGTGAACTTGCTCTTGTAATTTTGATATATCATTTTGCACTTCTTCATCTTCGTGAGTCATAGTAGAGTATTCTGAGGGATTAATGGGTGTTGAACTATTTTTAGGGGGAATGTTAAAACCCAATACTGATATATATGCTTCAATATGCACTTGGAATCACTTCAAACTGATTTTTCAAACAAGACTTATGCAATTTGAAAAAAATACACACCTTTTTCTTGCTTTTGAGGAGCTCGATATTGAAACTAAATTATCTCTGTGATTTTGGAATTTCAATATCTGAAATTTTGTCCTATAGTAGCCCTCTGAATATTTTTTCGAATGCCACGATTCTGACTTTATTTGGATGCTTCAAGGCAAAGTTATGCCCAATCTCCCACAATTACCTAATGATGGACTGGTTTAGTAGAGAGAACTTGTACAACATGCCACATGTCACTGTTTCCTTCTTAGGCTCTAAAATTGATACACAGGAAACAAAAGTCTGTGTAATTTCGACCACTTTTTACAAAATTCCAATCTGATGCTCAGAGAGAGCGTTATGACGATTTTCCCAAGGTTGCCTCTTTTAGGTGAAATTTAGGAGCCTACAAAAACCCTAACTTCCACAGATCATATCTCTGAAAATATTGCGAACCAAGATCTGAAATTTTTGACACGATGTTCCTCAAGATTCTGGTTTTGCGTGGTAAAAGTTTTACCTTTTGAACCTTCATATAAAAAAAGGTATAGAGAAAATTCCACGATGACCTATTTGGAGTAGAGAAACCCTAGAATCCAAAGCTCTGATACCAAATGTTATGAAACTAGCTCCAAAAATAGAAGAAAAGAGAGATCAACGCCTTATAAATAAGCCAAATCGAGGGGAAAACTCCTTTACATTACATAAATGAAAAATTATTGGATGATACAAATGACAAAACCTCCTTCTATATATAGGAGTCCATGGGGTCACAATGTAATCCTAGACGACCTAACAATAATAATGTAAGGGCACAATAATAATAATATGGGGGTTACAGGGATACAAAAATAACAATAAGGGAGCTACACTAAAAAAAATAAGGGACTACACTAGTAATATAGGGACCTAACACAGGTACCCAATAATCATCAAAGTGTTATGAGCTTGAAAATGTTGCTATTGATCCCTTCCCCGATGTTGCAAAGGTTTTCCCCCATGGCTTAGCAAATTAGCCTCTTCTTGTGGATCAGGCACTCCAGGACGATCCGTGTAACCCACTCTGGTTACATCTCTACCTTCTCCCCATACTCCCATCACTGTTTCCGAACCAGGACCACCTCCATTTTGGTGGTGGTGGAAGTATCCACCTCATCATCCTTAGCATGGAAGAGCGCCTCCAGATCCAGTCTCCTTTTCACGGGCACCGGCTATGCCCTGTATCGCTCCCCTTCCCTGCTTCTAGAATTCTCTCTGCTTCCCCTGCCAGTTCTAGACTTGACCCATTGGTGGGCTTGAGTTAGATGACCCACCATCCTTCCCTCCTGAAGAGAGCATTGGTGTATTTCTCTTGCAACTGCTTTCACCCCAGCAGGAGTCTCAACAAGTTTCTTCCTGTTCACTCAGCAGCTCCGAATTATAATGATTTGAATTCATTCCATGCTGTCACTTATAAGCTCATTCCAGACTCCCCACTTGGCTTTAACTTCATCCCTACACCTCCCATCATAATTAACTTTGCACGCAGGCCAATTAGACCCTCGTTTGTGCCTCCATCCCTTACGCTCCTGCATCTCCATATCAACCGCCTCCCTTCTCCAGTGTTGTATAGTACTTCTAACTGTCACTGTCCTTCCCTCATTTTGTCTGCCATCCTTATGCATTCCAGCCACCATGTCGCCTTATACCTTCCCCTCACACATGCTGATTCTCCAGGTGGGCAACCGTGCGTGGTCCTTGCCCAACCTCCCATGGGTTTTAGTCACCCACATCCAAGGAATAATAAAATGAACCTTGCTATTGTGAACCCATGATATTTATGTGGAATACAGCCTATATATAAGAGAAAAATAAACCAGTCTAGATCCATCTTAACTCTGGATTAAATCTCTTGAGATGCAAAAATATTTTAGAGTGAAAAAATATTTGATCCCTCTCAATACTTTATAGATCCAGATTTAGGATTGATCTAAGTTGGTTTAAAATATTTAATATTGTATTATATGTATATATATATATATATATATTCAATATTGTAGTGTGTATATATATGTGTAAAAAATCATATCAAGATAGTTTGTTATTACTAATGTGAAATAGTTATTATGATGATTTAAATATAATTTTTAAGATGAAGCTTCTTCCATCGATGAATAATCTTCTTCTGCACACCAATCATTCTTTCTCAAATAATTATTCCTTCCCTTAGAGATTCAAAATTGTGGCCTCTGTAATCCAGAAAAAAGGTGGTTTAGCTATGTTATCACCAATTTGTGTCATGTTGGGCTGCTTCAATGGTCAACTTGGAGTAACTATTTCAAACCAAATTGTAACTGGAAATTAGCCTTTCCAATCTAAGAGGGCTCTCTCAAAAGGATAAAGGATATTCAATTAGTAATCTTGAAAGCAGATGGCTAACTTTGAATTGGATTAAATGTGTTGTTTTTGTGTAGGTGAAAGATGTAAAGGGTTTACTACCATTGGGCTTATGGAGTCAATAAAAGGAAACCAATGACAAGCATTCCACCTTACCCTAACAGCTGCAATCTTCATGTTTGATTCAAGCGACATGAAACCTCAAATAAAGCATGTCATTGAGTTGATCTGATACTTGAACTCCTTGATTTTGCTCAAACCAAAAGCAAACTGTATTCTGAAATGATAAAGGTAATAGAAAATGGGTCTATTTTTCATAGTGAAAAAATAATTGAAAAGTTGGACTATAGAACTCTTCCATGTAATAAGCTATGGGATCATAGAAGACATAATTTATTGATATCCCTTTTAAGCTCTCAATGACATATTTATCGTGGATATCCTTTTCATTTTCTTCATCAAGGCTGAAATTTGATTCCAACTCTACAATATCAAGCTCATAACCACATTCCTCCTTTATCTGCAAGTCAAATGGTATAATAATTTCCTCCTTTTTTGGAGGAGGAAGAATTTCCAAGAACTGTTTAGGATCTCGGAAATCATATGATCAAATTTGAACATCCAATAGTTCAATTTCATTTTCTACTTTTTCAATAGCTAAACCAAGAAAACAAATTTTATTTTCAGGTGTGAGTCGAATGGATTTCAAAAAAAGGTATACTATTGTTGAGAAATGTTCATCTATCTGAAATTATACTAACTCATCCCTTACAATTTGTAACATTTAATCATATAAAAGGTTTGCCACATACCCTGTCATCTTGGATCACCATGAATGTTATGAAATCTTGATTCTTCCCAGTGAAGTTTCTTTGAACTTTGAATCTCGGGAACTTGAACAATGGAGTCGCTAAGTGAATGGTACAACCTTCCTGTGTTTGGCTTCTATTCACCATCAAAAGTCAAATCTGAACCTTGTTGTTATGCCTGGAGAAATTTTTCACCTTCGTGTCCCCAACAACGACGCAAAAATGTTATCACCAAATTGTGTCCTGTTGGGCTGCTTCACTGGTAAACTTGGAGTAACTATTTCAAACCAAATTGTAATTAGAAATTATCCTTTCCAGTCTAAGAGGGCTCTCTCAAAATGATAAAGGATATTTAATGAGTAATCTTGAAAGAATATAGCTAACTCTGAATTGGATTGAATGTGTTGTTTTTGTGTACGTGAAAAATGTAAAGGGTTTAATACCATTGGGCTTATGAAGTCAATAAAAGGAAATGAATGAAAATAATTCCTACTTACCCCTTACATCTTTCATTTACACTAAAACAACAACATTCAATCCAATTCAGAGTTAGCTATCTGCTCTCAAGTTATTCATTGAATATCATTTATCCTTTTGAGAGAGCCCTCTCAGACTAGAAAGGCTAATTTCCAGTTACAAGTTGGATTGAAATAGTTACTCCAAGTTGACCATTGAAGAAGCCCAATAGGAACTAAATTTGGTGATAACAAGTTACATTAAAATTTGAGAAATCACAGGCAGAGAAAGCAAAGCAAAGATATGTGTTAAGACTTCCAAATATTAAAATGTCATGGAAGAGAAATTGATATTTTGTAAATAAATGAAGTAGCAATGTAATTATTATTATATATTTTTTATAACTTCCTTGAAATCTATACTATGTGGAATAATAAACAAACATAATAATATTTAGATGTGTTTGTCTCTGATTTGTTTCTACACCACATGTTTTAGATACATAGATAATGAATATAATATTACTTAAAACGCAGTGTGTGCAAGTCTTCTTAATCACATAAATTTTAGTGGATAATTACTTTGTTGTGAACTACAATATAAATGTTTGTTTGGGAACCTACAATGACTAATAGCTTTATGATAATTTTTCAAATATTGAAATCTTTTAATTTGAGTAAGTTTCAAATGTGGAATTATTTTAATTCAATTTTATTTCAGTGTTTTTTAAGATTTATTTTTAAGGTCCCTATATTACTAGTATAGTCCCTTATTGTTGTTAGTGTGACCCCCTTATTATTATTGTTGTACCCCTGTAACCCCAATATTGTTATTATTGTGCCCTTATATTATTATTGTTAGGTCGGCTAGGATTATATTGTGACCCCATGGACTCCTATATGTAGAAAGAGGTTTTGGTCATTTGTATCATCCAATAATTATTCCTTTATGTAATGTATTGGAGTTTCCCCCTCGAAGTGGTTGATTTCTAAGTCATTGATCTCTCTTTTATTCTATTTTTGGAGTTGGTTTCATAACATTTGGTATTAGAGCTTTGGATTCTAGGGTTTCGTTGCTCCAAACAAGTCATCGAGGAATTTTCACTATAACGTTTTGTCTACGAAGGGTAAGAAGCTGAAATTTTTACAGAGAGAATCTGAAATCCTGAGGAACCTCTTGTAAAAATTTTAGATCTTGGTTCGGAATATTTTCGGAGATATGATCTGTGGAATTTAAGGATTTTTCAGGCTCCCGAATTTCACCTAAAACAGGTCATCCTGGAATTTTCACTATAGTTTTCATTCTACGAAGGTTCAGAAGCTAAAATTTTTACAAAGTGAAGCCGCAATCCTGAGGAACCTCCTGTAAGACTTTCAGATCTTGATTTGCAATATTTGCGGAGATATGATCTGTGGATGTTAGGGTTTTTTCAGACTCCCGAATTTCATCAAAAAGAGGTGACCGTGGGAAAAGTGTCATAACTCTCTCTGAGCGTCGGATTGGAATTATGTAAAAATTGGCCACAAGTACACGAACTACAGTTTCCTTTCTATGAATTTCAAAGCCGAAGGAGGAAATAGTGACACGTGGCATGCCATACAAGTTTTCTCTACTGAACCAATCCATAATTAAGTCATTGTGGGAGATTGGGAATAACTTTGTCTTGAAGAATCCAAATCAGGTCAAACCTGTGGCATTCGAAAGAAGATTTAGAGGGCTACTGTAGGACCTAATTTTAGATATTGAATATCCAAAATCATAGAGATAATTCAATTTCAATATCGAACTCATCAAAAGAAAGAAAAAGGTGTGTATTTTTTTTTGAATTGCATAAGTCTTGTTTGAAAAATTAGTTGCAATTTATCCCAAGGGCATATTGTAGAATAGATATCAGTATCAGGTTCTAAAATCCCCCCTAAAAATAATTCAACACCAATTAAGCCTTTAGAAGAATCTAATATGACCCATGAAGACGAAGAAATACAACATGACATGTCAAAATTACAAGAGCAAGTGCACCAAATTTCGCTCTCGCAAAGATAAAAAAAAAATGAAATGGAAGATTTGAAGAAAAGTGTGGAAGCTAAGATGGATGGTTTGAAGAAAGGCATGGAAGATAAGATGGATGGCATGGAAGCTGGCATGGAAGCTAAGATGGATGGCATGGAAGCTAAGATAGATGACATGGAAGCTAAGATCGATGAAAAAATGAAAGACAACATGGAAAACATGAAGAATGATCTAAAAGTGGACATGGAAGGTTTGACAAAGTTGATACAAGAAAATTTTCTGAATGGTGAAAAGATAGTAGAGGAAACTCATGATGAGAATAAAATAAATGTTAATCGTGATTTCATAAACTCTAATGTTGGATGGAAGAACCACCATATTCCAAAGATGGATATGAGGAAGTTTGATGGCAAGGATCCTGTAACATGGATACTACAAATGGAGCAATATTTTGATCTCAATAATGTGCAAAACACACAAAAGGTACACATTGCAACTTTAAATTTAGAATAAAATACATTTGTATGGTATCGAAGGTTTTGCTCCTATAAAAAAATTGTCACTTGGTCAATTTTTACGGAGGAAATGATAGCACATTATGAGGATACAAAGAGAAACACCTTCTTTAGCCAATTTATAAATCTCAAACAAAAGGGTTCAGTGGTGGAGCACATTGAGGACTTTAAAAAATTGAATATAAGGGTAACTGATATTCCAAAGGAATATAGGATTGATGTCTTCATAGGGACTTTAAAGGATAACATCCAAAATGAGGTTTGCATTTGGGAACCTAATTCATTGGAGAAGGCATTTAGGTTGGCAAGAAAAATTGAATTTAAAATTATGGTGAAAAGGAATCCTACCACTCACATCTATAAGGATGGAAGTGTTCCTACTCCTAGACTTCCACAACCTACAAGGTTAACACCACAACAATTGGAAGAAAAAAGAGCAAAATGGCTTTGCTATAGTTGTGATAGAAAATAAACTAAAGGTCATAAGTGTGCTAAGAAGAAATTATTTTGCATAGATTGTGAAAAGGAGGAAGAAAATGAACAAGAAGATTCAAAAGAAGAGGATACACACCAAGAACCAACCCTAGAAGAATAAGAAATGAGTTCAACCATATCGTGTAATGCATTGGCAGGAATTACCACTCCTCAAACTCTCAAGATAGAAGGACATATCAAGAAGAAAAAGCTAATAGTGTTGATTGATTCGGGTAGTACCCATAATTTCATTCATTGTAAGGTAGCCAAGGAATTGAATTATTTCATATACCCAGCACCAGAATGTCAAGTGATGGTTGCAAATGGAGGAACTATAAATTGCTTTGGAAAATGCCATAATATCAAGCTAACCATGGGGGAATATGTATTGAATAGTCCAATGCTTTCTATTCTAATGGGAGGTGTTGATGTTGTACTAGGAGTACAATGGTTATAATCTTTGGGGACGGTAGCTTTCAATTTTCAAGAACTTTTCTTAAACAAAATTTTGGAAGGAAAGGAAGTTGAATTACGGGCTATAGCAGGGAAGGCAGAAAATATAATAAGATCTAATGTCATGAAAAAGCTTCTGAAGAAAAAACAATGAAGTGTAATTGCACAATTATGCTCATTGGAAGTTCCAACATCAAAATCAATTATTTATCCAAATCCCCAAAAAGTCTTGGACAATCATTCCAAGGTGTTTGAAACTCCCAAAGGACTCCCACCTATTCGTGATCATTATCATGCTATTCATTTGATTCCAGGAAGTGTCCCTCCAAACATCAGGCCTTACAGATATCCTTATTTCCAAAAGAGCGAAATTGAATGTATGATTGGAGTAATGTTAGAGGCTGGTATAATTCAACCTAGTCAAAGTTCTTTCTCTGCTCTAGTAGTATTGGTGCACAAGAAGGATGGATCATGGTGCATGTGTCTGGATTATAGGGAGCTCAATAAGCTCACTATTAAAGATAAATTTCCCATTCCTGTGATTGATGAACTATTGGATAAATTACATGGAGCAATTTATTTTGCCAAGTTGAATGTTCGTTCAAGATGTCATCAAATTAGAATGAAGACTGAAGATATTCTGAAAACAGTGTTTTGAACTCATGAGGGTCATTATGAATTTTTGGTCATGCCTTTTGGCCTTACCAATGCACCTTCTACATTTCAAGGGTTGATGAATTCCATTTTCAAGCCCTTCCTTAGAAAATTTGTGCTAGTATTTTTTGATGACATACTAATCTACAACAGGTCTTGGAAGGATAATTTTCAACATGTTGATAGGGTGCTCACATATAAATAAAGTCAGAGCATCTCATAGAATAATTCTGAGTAATATAAGTGAAAACCACTGCAAGTGAGATACATAAGAGGTAAAAATAGAATAGGAAAGCACTAAAAACTCTTTCAAAATCTCAAGTTGTTCAAGTAACAGATCTCTGTATTAGCTGAAAAAATCCATTACAATAAGATGCTATTTTGCAAAAAATCTTCCAACCCTTGAAAAATTAGACCCAGTGGCCTTTAATAGAGATGTTACATCATGATATGATCTACCTCTAGGCTAGATACATCAAATTGTTTCCTAATGACACCTTGCATAACCATAAAACATCAAATTTATGACAAACAGACACCTATCCTACTTGACAGTCCTATTTCAACTAGGACTCAAACTCTTAATTATTATCTTTAACAACCTTATGTACTAAAATAAATCACATCTTTGACAAGTATAAATTCACATGGTCGAATTTAGATGATGGGATTCATCTCTTTATGATCACTAAATTGAACTCCTTAAAACTAGGAAACAATACCCTATTTTTTAGGCAAATGGTCTTCTTCTTCTTCAAACACTTAGGTTGTCCTTTAATCTTCAATTCATGGTCATTGAGTGTTAAATAAATTCTTTAAATTATCTTTAACTCTCCCATAACCTCCATATGTCCAAAAACTACTCCAAATCTGCTAAAAAGGCTGAAAGACAGTGCACTACGAAAGTAAGGTAGTTTCGTAGCACTGCTAAACTGCCTTTTTCCCAACATTCTTTTGCTCTCTTTCCTTTCGAAAAGTGTTTATTATACCTTAACACATATTTCATAACATTTTCAGCCATTAAATCAACCTTTAACACCTTTAACACGGATCAAAAGAAGAAAAAAAAAGGCAGCTACAATAGTTTCGTAGCGCTTTTTTGCTTTTTAAGCATGGAGGTGCTACGAAATTGCTGAGTATGCAGATTTTTTCATAAATTTGTATAAATAAAATTTTAGTAGCCCAAAAAATTAAAATATAACCTTTCATTAGCCTCAATCAACCATAAACCAAATCACCTTTCATATTTAAGACATCCTTGCTGATTTAACCTTCTTTTTTTTTTTCTGAAAAATAGGCCTTGGAACATAGCCTATGTATCCTAATCCATAATGTCATTTGAGAAACTGAAGGAGGTTTGTGTAGGAAATTATTTCTTGAATAAAAACCTCTCTTGGTTTTTTGAAACACATCTCCTTATATCCAGAAAATGCATTTGAAGAAAATGCATAAAACAAGCAAACTTTGTTTCTGAAAATAGGGCTTCAATGAAATCCTTGTATATCCCAACTGATAATATCTATGAGAAAATTGAGAGACATTTTTGTAGTAGGGGCTGTGATGAAGAGAAACCTCTTTCATAATTCCAATTTTTTTTTTTCATTTGGCTAGAAACTGAACTTGAAGTTGACTGCTAAAAAGTCATGTACAAGATAGTTTCGTAACAACAGTTTCGTAGCGCATTTTAATTTATCAATATTTGACACCTCCTAATTAATTTGAAGAAAATGAGAGAGGATTTTATAGTTAGGTCTGTAGAAACTGAACTTGAAGTTGACTGCTAAAAAGTCATGTACAAGATAGTTTCGTAACAACAGTTTCGTAGCGCATTTTAATTTATCAATATTTGACACCTCCTAATTAATTTGAAGAAAATGAGAGAGGATTTTATAGTTAGGTCTGTTATGAAGAAAAGTGTTTTTCAGATTTCCAAAATTCGTTTTCAGTTGCTCAGAAACCGCCTTTGAAGTTGACTGCTCAAAACCAGAAAACAGAGAAATGCTTCAAATTTGCTATGAAACTATTAGCCAGTTTCGTAGCTCTTTCTACCTTTTTTACACTGAATGCACTAAAAAAGTAGTGATTATTGGCTAATTAGGTAGTTTTGGTACAAAATTTTTTGAAAATGAAATGGATCAGAAAATGATGAATGATTTAACATGAAGGAGTTTAAAAATGAGTATATTTAGAACTTAGGGTAGGCTCAAACTATAAAAAAATAATACTTCCCTTGATCAAATCAAAAAATGACTCCTAAAACCCTATTTTGACCCATGAACCTATGTAACCTTTTCAAAATGATGTTTTGAATTTTTTGAGTGATAACAACCTCTAACAACATTATTGAAGAAAGATGCATTTTCATGGACTCCTGAAGCAACTAAAGCCTTTGAACATCTTAAAGAGGCAATGTGCCTAGCACTAGTATTACCTATTCCAGACTTCACAAAAACCTTTATTGTGGAATGTGATGCCTCAGGAAATGGAATTGGTGTTGTTTTAATGCAAGAAGGAAGACCCATTGCTTTTGAAAGTCGTCCAATCAAAGGAAAGTATTTATAGAAAGCTATTTATGAGAATGGAATGTTGGCAATACTACTTGCACTAAAGAAATGGTGACCTTACCTAATGGGAAGACACTTCAAGTAAAAAATGATCATGAGAGTCTTAAACACTTTTTGGAACAAAGACTATCTTCAGAAGAGTAGCAAAAATGGGTCACAAAGATGTTGGGTTATGATTTTGAAATCATCTACAAAAAAGGGAAGCCAGATTTGTTGCAGATGCACTCTGAAGAAAGGATGAAGAGGTGGAAGCATTGCTTTGTGCCATTTCTATTATGCAACCAGATTGGATAACCGAAGCAAGGGATGAATGAAAGAAGGATGAAGAAGTGTGGACACTCATTCAAAAGTTGCAGCAAGATCCTAGTACATCTGATACATTTAGTTGGAAAAATGATTCCTTATGGTACAAAGATCGCTTATATATTTGCAATAATGCCCAACTAAAGAAAAATATTCTTTTGGAATTGCACGCTTATCCTTTAGGAGGACACTCGGGATTTTTAAAAAATTACCACAGGGTGAAGAATGATTTTTTTGGGATGGCCTTAAATTTGATATTCAAAATTTGGTGGTGGAATGTTTGGTTTACTAGCAAAATAAAGTTGAGACAATTAAGACCCGGGTCTTATACAACCTTTATCCTTTCCAAGTCAACGTTGGGAGGAGATTTCAATGGATTTTATCACAGGTTTACCTAATTCTGAAGGAAAGAGTGTCATCATGGTGGTAATTGATAGACTTACCAAGTATGAACACTTTTATGCATTATATCATCCATTTAAAGCAAGTATAGTTGCTACTACACTTATGGAAACAATTCAAAAGCTACATGGAAACCCAAAGATTATTGTAAGTGACAAAGATCCCATTTTTATTGGAAATTTTTGGACGGAATTATTTTCTTTTTTGGGTACTCAACTAGGTAAAGCTCATCTTATCATCCTCAATCTGATGGTCAAACTGAGATAGTGAATAAATGTTTGGAAGGATATCTTCATTTTTTTGTATCTGATAAGCAAAAACAATGGGTCAAGTGGTTACCTCTCGCTGAATGGTGGTATAACACTTCCTTCCATACTGCATCAAAAATGACCCCATTTATGGCACTTTATGGATATCATCCACCGTCCATCACATCTTATTTAAGAGAAAATTATAAGGTTCAAGCAGTGGAAGATCACATCGACCATCAACAAGAAGATCTCCAACTCTTAAAGGATAACCTAAATTTGGCACAAAATCGCATGAAACAATAGGTAGATCAACATCGCAGTGAGAGAAGTTTTGATATAAGAGACTGGTTATTTTTACGGCTACAACCATACAAACAAATGTCCCTCAATCAATCTAAGAAGGATAATAAATTATTTCCAAAGTACTATGGTACTTACAAGATGTTGCAAAAGATTCGTACTATGGAATACAAATTGGAGCTTCCTTCTTCTTCGCGAGTGCATCCAGTGTTCGATGTTTCATGCTTAAAGAAGGTTATAGGGGACAAACTTCCAGTTCAAACAATATTTCCAGAAATTGACGAGGAAGGAAAAATCATATTGGAACCTAAAGAAGTCACGGAAACAAGAACTCGACAGCTACGAAATCGATCAATTTCAGAGTATCTCATCAAATGGAAGAACTTACCCACTGAAGAGTCTACATGGGAGGATGAGAATTTTATATAGAAGCATTCGGATCTACTCAAGCATTGACGAAAAAACTTTTTTGAAGTAGAGGGGCATGTTAGGTCCCTATATTACTAGTATAGTCCCTTATTGTAGTTAGTGTAACCCCTTTATTGTTATCGTTATACCCCTGTAACCCCAATATTGTTATTATTGTGCCCTTACATTATTATTGTTAGGTCGTTTAGGATTATATTGTGACCCCATGGAATCCTATATATAGAAGGAGGTTTTGGTCATTTGTATCATCCAAGAATTATTCCTTTATGTAATGTATTGGAGGTTTCCCCCTCGAAGTGGCTGATTTATAAGTTGTTGATCTCTCCTTTCTTCTATTTTTGGAGCTGGTTTCATAACATTTATAGTTTAAATGTTCATGGAACATAGAATGGATGGTGACAGGTTGTTTTGTTAAGGCATTTTACGGTGTAAAGGTTATCGATTCAAAACTCTATGGGAAAAATTGCATCCATGCTAAGCATTGGTGTGGCCCGGGATGGGTGTGATCCTCACATGATTTTGATAGCTTAGATGCCCCTCGGTCGTAGCTACTAAATCAACAGATTAGTGTGTAGTCATCTCACGACTCACATAAACTACTAAACAATTTTTTTTTTTATAATTTATATATATTCTTTATGTTTAAAACTTAACTTTAGGACATTGATTGATTACCCTCATGTTATTAGTTGTCTCATGTGATATTTTCCTAGTTTTTATGTTTTATGAGTTTCTATCTAGGTTATTCTTTAGTGTAGATATTGTTAGCTTCGTATCACCAAATCATTACTTGTTACAAATTCTCTTTGTAATTATTCATATTTTGGTTGACATTGATATTTTTTTCTTTCTCCTTTTGTAATTAATTTATCATGAGTAATTTTTTTCATTCCATGTTGGTCTCTCCAGTTTACATTAACTACTCATTTTTATTATGGTATAAAGGAATTATTTTATCTTAATGTGTGTCAATGGATTCACTTTCCCTATGGTTTGGAAGAAAAATCCATAGCTAAAACATTAATAATCCCTTACAAAGCCCTAAACCCTAGATTTATGAATTGTGTTGACGTCTGTAATATTCCCAATTAGCCCAAGCTAATGGGAATATTCTATTTTTCCTTGTTTTGCTTTGCCTTTCATGTTGATGAATAAAATGTAAAGGAGGACATGTAAAACTCCTGAAAATAACCAAATAAATCAATGCCCAATGTGACCATGGCTAAATCTGGGCCACTTTATAAAACACACTTGAGTGTGAAAGAGCTTGATCACTTGACCAAGTCAACCATGACTAGATCTACAGCGCAGTCTAGATGCATTGAACCTCCTTGAGGGGAAATGCAGTTCTAGAAGGAGATTCTACATGTGAAAGGGGATAAAATAATGAAGTGGTTTACTTTTTGACAATACTCCAATCTTATAAAAGGAAGATTAGAGTAGCATAAAGGGGTTGTTGAAGATTATTATTTTCTGAAGTTATTGTCTACTGAGACATCCCTCGTTAGGGGTTTTCCTGTTTAGGAATCCCACCTCCTTCCTTGAGCAGCTCTTGGAGGAGACTTGTGCCATATTTTCCACTATCAGGCTTGGGCCAAGCTTCACCTTACACCTACAACACTGATCTTGTTGAGGGTTGGGTTGTCCTTGTGAGTTGCAGTAGTGGAAGACACTAGATCTACTTAGATCTAGACTATACTAGTGACTATTCTCAGTGAGTGTGTCTTTTAACCTCTTGGAAGAGTGCATTAGTTGATTGAGCTTTAGATTCAGACCTTGGCATTAGGCCAAATAATTCTCAGAGCATACAACGTAGTTTCTCTCCCTGGACTGTGTTATTTGCAAAGGAGAAGTTGCAGGGTGTTTTGTCTGCATTTTGGAGGAGAGATATCCGGTGTTAGGATTATTCTTCTCACTATGGTGATCCATGGATTGGCCATCCAATATATGTTTGTTTCAGATCTGATCTACTTTCCTATTGTATGATTCATAATTTCTGAATAATTCTGCAGATCTGCAACTTTAGATCTCAGATCTACTCTCTGTGCTTCATGTTTTGCACAAACCCCAAGGGGAAGTATAAATGATATTTTATTGTACACAGATCTGAATTAGATCTATATTTTTATGTACAGATGTGCTCTAGATCTGAGTATTAATAAAAATTTTCTTCAGCTCCAATAAATAACGTTTTTGAGTTTATGCAGACTTTTTCTATGGCTGTAGTACCTCATTTCTGAGGATTTCTCCTGTATTGTCTTATTCTTTCTCTTGTACAATGTATGGGCTGTAACGTATCTCTGATTTGTTGTTATAAATCTGATATTTGAACCTCCATATCTGCCCATTTCTTTTCTTCAATGGATCTGTGTTATTTCTGAAGTAGTCCTTTGCATATCACTGCAGCCCCTCCCTTTGGGTGATTTTCAGCGAGACTAGTTTGTGGGAGATCTGTTTAACCTGCCTAGTTTGATTTGTTTTTTCCCTCCTTTTGGATTTAGATCTTAGATGAGATGATCTAAGGGATCCAGGAGCTGCAAACTTATTTCAGTGCACAAAATTCTCAGAAGTGCATTATTTTAGCAGGCTTGCTGTGAGATTCCCAATTTGGGATATTACAACGTCAATTCCTAATATATATGTTTTTAAATAGGTTTCTCTCCTCCCCATTTGGTCTATTAAAACTCTCAATTTTTGATCTCTTTAGCTCACTTTACGTTCTTTTAGATTATTGTATTATTGCTCACACACTTTTATAGATCTCCATTAGTTCCATATCTTAATCATCTTCCTTGTGTTGGTAGTTATTGGCCATAATTTTTGCTAGCCTATGAGTCCCTAAAATACCATAAATTCATAGATCATGTATTTTTGAGTTGTCATCCTTATCCTTGATGAGGTACCATTCTTATGCATTGATGAATCGGAAATGTGAGAGTGTGTCTAGTTATAAATATGGTCACATCCATGCTTTATATATTGATATGACTACGATTAATATGTTATTAAGATAGATAAATACCTTTCCTCCAGTTCTTGTGTCATGTCTCAATGCATAGTTTAACATGGTATCAAATTCGAAATAATGTAATTCTACCAAAACTTACACAAATTGTATAATTTGACAGACTAAAACTTAAACCAAATTAATTGATGAAAACATTAAAATAATGATTGTAGGATGGAAGAAAGGAATAAAATTATATTTATGACCACCATAAATCTAAATAGTTGTTGACTAGTTCTAACTCTTATTAATGAGACTTCACTATTTTACTCTAAGGAAGGAATCTAGTCCTAGTGTGTTGTGAAGATAAAGTGTCAAAACTAGACACAACACCAAGCATACAAGATAACGTTATCCACCATTTCACACAAGTGCAAAGTGTACCTTAAATTCCCCTTATTTTGGTTTTAGGCTAGATCTAGGACTAGGAGTGAAAAAATAAATTTTATTATGGGTGTCCTTCTTGAAATTACAAAAGTTTCCTTGATCATTCTAAAGCCATCAATGCTTGTCATGTCCCAACATGGACCATGTTTTGTTAAAATGGTCATGTTCCACTTCAACTTTTGAGAATTTGAGAAAAAATTCAATAGATGCAAATTACATCCACTATCAATATCCTCTTGAGCCATAAATTCCCCCCTTTTAAAAAGTATCACCTTCAGAAAAAGGTGGTGTTGAGGCCTCAATAGCCCCATAGTCTACTCACTTGGGGGGCCTCTTTCAAATTTTGGATTCCAACCTTTTTAAAATTATGCTTCATATTTTTCAGAACTTATTATTTTGATCTTGATGAATGGTTGTTGGATGATGACTGGATTGTTTCTCATTGAATGCATGATCAATTTTTTTTCCTCATATTAATATTTGACAATTGATTTAGCAATTTAATTTGTAGCTCATATTCATTGATTTTGAATTCATTTCATCCATGTATCATAAATATTTTTCACTCACATCCCTTGGATTTGAAATGATCTAACCTATGTTGAAGAAATAATTACTTCATCCAGGGTTTTTCAATTATTTTGCACCATTATCTAGTTCATAACTATTTTTCTACATCAATTAATGTTTTCACCAAGTAATAGGTGCTAAGTTTTCCAAATGATAGTTGGAAATTTTCAAGGATTGAACTATTTTAGTGGGATAATGACCACACCAAGTTTATATGATATCTTCAAAGCTTGGTAAAAAAATATGCATGAAGAGCTTATGGAATACCATTTGGGTAGAACCCAATTTTGCACAATACCTAGGATTTTATTTAAAAAATGTTCTTGCACATAATTTTGGTACTAGCCATGTTGACCTTTGGACTCCTATAAGAGGATGTTTATAGGCTTATGGATATTTAAATGCAACCATTATACATTAATTCCGTGTTTGGAAAGGATGAGAACAGACAATGAAACACCACCCCCACCCCCCCACCACCACCCCCCCCCCCCACCTTATCTACATGGCATAATACTAAAATTCAACTTGGCTTACATTAGATAACAATATTGATTATATGCAAGTATAGGAATCAAATATGTTTGTTTGTTGAAGATGGGAATGAATCTTGATTGAAGAGTTTGGATTTGAATATTTCTTAAAGCAACGGGTCAATGAGTGGGCTTATATATTACAAAAACAAGTAAATACCAAAACCAAAGTTAAAGTCATAACCATAAGTCAAAGCCACAGCTGAAACCAGATTCATAGTTATAACCAAGAGACAAAGTTAAGGGCCATATTTTAGAGAAGAAGATGAAAGAAACATTGATACAGAGATTGGTTTCCTTGATGATTTTGGAGACTGAAAAGCCTCTAAAGGGAAAGAGTGATCCAAAATGGAGTCAAACAAAGAGGAATTGTTTGTTAACATCAATAAAAAAAGTTAATTAAAAAATTTATGGGGGTTGAAATAATAAAATATGATACAAGAAACAGGGAAAAAAATGAAAAAAAATATAGTCAGGAGATAAATAATTATAATGTATTAGACATAGAGTGGTCCCAATTAAATTTTCCTCAACCAAAGTAAAGGGATTTTAGCCTTTTATGTTAGCAAAAACATTACCACACAAAGTATAGCCAATTGAAATCAAGAAATTAGAGATGATTTTTAAAATGGTTGAGTGTGCACATCCATTCTTGTTGTTTATTTGAACAATAGCTGCAACTTCCCATTCATTGGAAATAATCAAAATCTTAATATAGAGTAAAGTGTACAAAATTCATAATGCAAACTATGTATTGAAATTTAATTTAAAGAAGTTATTATTGTTTGGAATACAAATAACTATTACAAACTAGAGTGATCTCCCTAGGTTCGGAAACCAAGCACTAGAATAGAACAATCAAATACATAGAAACATTCCCTAGATTACCATTAAATCATAGATGTATGATTGGATGAATGTTTCATACCTTTTTAAAAATGTTTTTCCTCATTTTTGTGTGATATAAATTTCAATATTGTTCTCAATGTTTTAGGAAAAATATTCAAAGACACAAAGAAACAAATTATCAAAGCATGTGATGCATAAAGGATTTAACATAATATAAACAATTATCATCAAGAAATCTCATAACAATCACCATAATAATGAATGTTGGAAAGAAATATACCTTTTTAGTAATAAGGAAAAGGAGAGGCTTACAACCAAAGGCTTGATGTTGATAGATTCCTCCCTATATTCCTCAATTCCAACCTTGCATTCAAAAGGCTCCAGTGGATACTTTAGCAAAGTTAAAGTATAGATCAAGTGTAAAAAATCCAACCCATTTTTATTTTAGTGCACTATATTTGTAGGCCAAGGATGGAAGTTTGAGATCCACTTAGGGAGGAGTCAGATCCAAAATGGAGGGGATATGACCCACTATGGTAGGGATGAGACCCATTATGGTAGGAGTTCGAGCCCATATCCTCACCACTTGGAAAGATACTAAACTCATGAGGCTTCTAGAATGGAAGTTGCATAACCTTTTTCATATTTTACCCATGTAAGAATATCGTCACCCTTTTAATGAAGGAGAGTTGCGATGACATCAGAACATGATTATTATGCAAGGTGTGACATCACAGGTTGTAATATTAGAACCTACGACGATCTCCAAAAATAGGGTTTTTAAGGTATGTAATCCAAGATTCTTATACTTCATGGAGAGGTATTCTTTCCAAAGCTTCTCAGGGATTAATGTTAATATTTATTTGGATGGTATAAGATCCATATTTGACACAATTTACATGGATGTGACAAATTGATGTGTAAAAATTAGTGTTTTCTAATCAAATTGATTAAGAAACAATGTTTTTGTTAACTCGCATATTGGATAACATATGTCGTTCTATTTTATCATTTATGGGGTGTAATTGTTTCCCATTTTTGTCATTTTCCTGAGATTTATTGTCCCAATGAGAAGAACCATCCTTCCATATATCGAGAGGAGAAGCACAGAGATGATCCATGTTGATGAAGCATGTGGACTATAAGTCCTACATTTATGAATCATATTGGTATCAAAGTAGTTGAATCCCCGACCTTGATGAACTATTAGAACTTTGAAGAGAATTATATCTTGCATCGGTGGAGTAGCTATGAGAGAAAGGTTGGATAAGTTAAGGGTGAATGATGTGAAAATCTAGGAAGATAATAGGCACTTGAAGGAGAAGGTACAAAGGTTTGACCAAAAGATAGAAAATATGGAAAAAGAACTCGAGACCTATTTAAAACTATTATGATTGCTAAATAATAACTATTTTTAACATAAATACTCCCACATCACTATTATGGAAAATTAGGACAAGCATAAAGTTTGTGAAATTGGGAGACAAGGTCATTCAAATGGATAGTTAGCAATAGGATAAATTCACTTAAATGATGATTCATCTACAAAAATAATTAGCAAAGAGGGGTAAGGCATTAGTAAAGCTACAAGAATTTTTCCAAGGGACTAAGGAAGCAAGGCAACATTCTACTATTATTTTTAAATTTAACACATGAATATGACAAGCATGATAAACCCATATTCAAACATTTATCAAGATAAATTACGTTATTTTGAAATGCACACTATAAGAACTGGTTCTAAGATATTAAGGTAGATGAATTATAACTATCAAGGGCTAGGAAAATGAATTCAAGGCATTATAAGCCCCATTGTATCCAAATTGAGGGTTAAGCATGAAGGCCTATGTTTTGATGTCATGAAGGAAAAGGAAATGAGCACCAATATCACACAAAAAAGACATGGAAATTTTGTCTTGTTTATTAGAAGAATGAGTAACAACAAATGAATTTGGAATTACATTGCCACTCCATCCTTCTTGTTGTAAATTTTAGAAGGGGAATGAATAGAATATTTCAAAGACTCAACCTACACCAACGCTTGTAAGAAGTAGCAAGAAAAGCAACAAAAACAAGAAGAAGAATAAAAATACATTTGCATAATAAAGAATTCCCTTGTTTTTTATTTCCGTAAGAAGAAAGGCCACAAAGCTTTTCATTTTTGGTATTCCATACTTTGTTCACTATATGGAAAGAAAGGCCATGTTGAGGAATTTTTACAAGCCACAAGCATGACTATTTTCATGGGAATATTGGCAAGAATACTTCACAGGGAAACAAAAAAAATATGGTGATGAAGAGCATGTCAAGCAACACATTCAACATTATGAATTTTTTCCACCATTGCAAATTAAGTGAACATTGGGAAGAAAAGTATTGGTTACTTCATTAAAATATCTGCCCTATGAATTGCATTATCGATAGAATAGTGTCGAGAATGAAGCCAAAAGGAGATGAATATCTCACTACATATCTAACCAAAAGTGAAAAGATTGTCTAAGGAGTCATAAAAGTGTAGGAAGTAAACATCATCAAAGAGGTGGGCAGTTGGTTGATGTTGACATCAAAGGAATCCCTAATTCAATTTTTTTATTTCATTTTCCCATCGTACAATTCCCTTATTTGATATTAGTACATGGAGGTTAGTATCCTTGGGGGTTCCTTGGAACTCCATGGTTGTTGAGAATGCTAAAATAATGCTAGATAGCCAATGTTTCACATAGTTTCACTACCCAAATCTTGAGGCATTCTATCGTCCTTGATACTATAAGTATGAACGTCACCTACAACAAAACATTGCATTATTTTTCAATTGTTTTATTTTAAGAAGGTGTTATATTTGCAACCGAAGGAAATCACAATGTTATATGCTTATTGGAATCTTATTTAAGAAGAAAATGCCATAATTTGATACGGATCACATCAGATACGAAGATGGACCATCTCCAATTTTTAGAATCAAATAGATATGCTAACTAATTATTGGAATGATTTTTTATTGAGTTGGCTCTAAAGGTTGCTCAATGAAAAGGGTTACTAGGAAAAATTGTGTATTATGGGAACAAGTAGAGCCAATAACTAGAGATAAATCCATTGCCAAAATCTAGGATTGTAAGTGAAAGAAATATTCATAACTATAAATAGGTGTCAAAGTTTATCCATGTTGCAAATAAGTACATGAAAGGAACATTGATTTTGAGATTGATTTCCTTTAAGATTTTTTAGACTAATATCCTTAAAACAAGGAGGTATGATTCAAAATGGAACCGAATAAATAAGAACACTTTGTAAAGATCAATACACAAAGGTAATTCAATAATTAATGAGTATTGGAATAATAAAAGACAATACAAACAATAATATATATATATATATATATATATATATATATATATATATATATATATATATATATATATATATATATATATATATATATATATATATATATATATATATAAGAGAAACAAATGGAAATAATAAATGGAATTCCAAGTCTTTTTACCACCCCATTCTCCTCATATTTTCCTATATTTTATTGCAGTTCCACTCAGAACGATATTTTTGATTCCTAAGAGGTAAGTATGCATGAGATATTAATGGTATAAATTGTGAATGGTAACAAAACCATGATTTGAACTGTAACATGAGATCATTAAAAAGAAGACTTAAAAACCGTTGAATCTAGGTTTCTCTTTAAGTTTTAGTGTAAACATGGTGTCCATTGTGTCTTGATTTGCTTTGATATTTCTATTTTGTCATTGTGCTAAGTTATATGTGAGATATTATTGTTTCTTACTTATGGTTAATTTTTATTATTAGTTGCATGCATGGTTACAATGAAAAGTACCATACTATAGCTATGTTAATTTCACTCATAATGTTGGAAATACTGAGAAGGGGGGTAAATCAATATTTCGTTCAAGTGTTATATTATGATAGTTAATACTTTCCACAATACAAAGCACTGTTAATGTAAGAATGAAAAATAACATTATTATTGAAAATAATAATGAGGACTCCAATCCTCTTTTACAAAATTCAGTCTCTAATCTATACAAAAAAATCTTCGTATTTTTCAAATCTCCAATCCTTAAATGCAAATCTGGTTTCCAACCTAGTCTTAATGAGAACATGAATCCTCTCAGGTAAATCCAGATGCAAACGTGGTAATGAGGACACTAATCCTCTTAGGAAAATATTTCAAAATTTTATCAAAATAATTCCAAAACATTTTCTCCAATTGCTACTCCAAAAGTTTCTTCAAAATATGATTGAAAAATTACTTTCAAGTCTGCTTAAGAGATATCAAAAACTTGCTTCAACATGTGTATTCAAGTATAACAATTTTACCGATGAAATAGGTAACATGACCTCAAAACGAGAACTCTAGCCCAAAAAGTCTCAAAAAACGTGAAAGAACACCCCAAAAACAAAAAGTGTGTCTTCCAGAACGCACTTGGTTTTTTTTGAAAGTCAAATTTCAACATTTTATAAAATTATGCTAAAAACAAAATTGTTTGTTGAAAAAAGGATTGAAAAAACACCCTCAAAACAAAACTAGTTGGTGCTGGAATAACAAAAAAAAAATTGTGTCATAATTTTGACACTTGTAACAATGGAATTAAAGACAACATATTAGGACATTGTTTAAAATCGTAAATTTCTAACATTTTTGATAGATGATGTTAAAGATAAACAAATACATGTCTGAAGGGCTTATCATTTCGAACAATTTTCATCCATGTTGTTAAACATAAAATATCTTGACTTTAAACAACTCCAAAATTGTAATTATTATCAACCATAACCTTAAAGATAAAATTTGGTAGCACATAAAAACCTTAATGACAAGTTGTAAATCTAAAGTTTTTCAATCTTAAGTGTTCAACATACTTGAACAATGAAATTATGGAGAAATTATAAGACTTAACAATTTAAAAAATTGAACAAGTAAATGAAAAAATTATCATTGAACAGAAATAAGTAAGAGTAATGCTAATTTTAAAGGATAAAAACTTATCTTTTTTCAAATCTTAGCATAAGACAAATTTAAATATAATTTCAACCAAAACCTAAAAATCAAGCATCAAAACAAGGTGTTCCATTTCAATGATGCATATAATTATTAAAACTTTTAAAATTATCTTATACCAAATGGTAACAATACATAATATCATGGTAATATCACTGCATAATCTAAAAATTCAACATTAGTTTCTATTTTCTATTTTACTTATAATTAAAATATAAACATTGGTACATTGAATATAACATAAATTATTTTTGTAATTCATTGTTGCATTGTCGATATTCTAAAGAGATGAATTCTTCATAATTAAAACATATAATCCAACAAACATAGAAATGTCTCATAACTTCATGAAAAATGAGATGGAAGTCAAAATTTTTATTTCAAGTTACTATGCAAACATCAATTACATAAAAGTGTCTTAGATAGTTATTCAAAATCAACCATAGGTTCTGGCACACCATCATAATCTACATCTTCAGATGAATGGCTCGATGCAGATGAAGATGATCCATATTCTTCTCTTTCATCAACTAATGCTCCATTTGAGTCAACATGCATGCCCACCATTTCAGAGTTCAAAAGTCTTGTAGATACACGTCTACATTCTGCAGAGTCCCATCTCAACAGTAATGGTTCTGGTAGCAATTTCTTCAAAATATTTATGGTCTGCAACCGAAGAGTTCCTCTCTTTGTCAAATTGAAGTCATACACAAGTATGTCAACATCCTCCAATTTTAAGACATCTGTGCGGCGACGATTTATATTTGTGCCCTTTCTTTTTCTCTTTCTGCCAATTCTTTTTTCCACTACCATCTCTGGCTTGTACACACCATTGAAAAGGTGGGTACTTGTGGCATACCAATGTACATCAACTGTTGTAATCTCTTCATTTTCATTAATGACCTTTATAACCTTGGCAATCCAGAATGGATAGCCAAGTGGATCTTCATCTGCTAACACTGCTATCATGCAACCCTCCTTAAGATCCTCCACAGAACCCCTGTAAAGGTCTTCGATGGCTTCACGTTGTGCATGTGATCTTCTAGAACCAATATAGATTTCTCTTTCCTCTACCTGTGGGGAATTAATAATAGCTTGAGGTTGTTGTTGTTCAACATTGTGTGTTTCCTGATGTTCATGTTCATTTGGCATATTTTGTGGCCAAAAAAAAGGAGTCTTCAAAAGCGTATCCCCATTTATTGATCTTGAAATCATATCACTTTGATTACTGAAAAAAGACTCCCACCAAACTGAATTAGCAACATCGAAGTATTCATATGTATCTCTAATACATCTTTTAATTTCCTCTAGACATTCAAAATAATTTATCTCTCTCTTCTGCCTTCGTGCATTATGGAGTTCGGAAACTGACTGTAATAACAATATCTTTGATGAAAACATTGGACGCTCTGGAATGAACTTCAAAATGCTAAACCTGATGATGGTCCCCATTCTTCAATAGTTGAATACTTCTTGCCCCATATAAGTGTTATCCCATCAATTTTTTTGATACGAAATTGATGCTGGAAGCTAATGTCGTTAAGTTGTTCAATGCATTTTTCCTCACCATGCGATCCAAAAATAAACCTTCGCATGTCAATATTTTTTTCCAACACATGAAAAACAGGCTCTGGAATGTACGATTTCTTAATACATTCAATTAATGATGGCAGGCTCCCAACACCTTTCCTCCTCAATATTACCGAAAAACGACTAAACATTTGATCAATATGATCATGAGTATGCCCAACAAGAAGGAAACCAACCTTTATCTTCTTAAAAATCCCCAATTCAATGAGCATGTTTAGATACCCAAAAAGAACTTGATTTTTGTTCTCACGACTTGTGTTGTCTAATTGTAAATACAAAACTTCAGGAAGAATCCCAAACCAATGAGTAACCACATCATGGATTATAGTTATGGTCAGATTTGCATCATTGTGAATATTTGGAGTTGTGAAGAAAACTCTTGGAAACATCTTCTCATTAAATACCATACAACCAACCAAGTGAAATTGAATGAAATTTTCCTCCTGTAATTTTTTTGGCATGCGGACAAAATGTGGAAGAAGTGTTTTCTTTTGGTCCATACCATCAATTATCAATCCCAGATATTTATTTGGATGATCATAACACTTCTTTCGATGTTTATACAACTTTTTCCTTTCACTTGTTTGTTGATTGCGATGGTCTTGAAGTTCTTTGACAACGGAATCTGTACATAAAATAAAAGAAACATATGAATAAATATATTTTCATAGTTGATAAGTATCAAATTTTTAAAAACAATGTTTTGAACACATACCTCTTTCTGCCCCTTGACATTTATCTCTTTTTGCTTTAAGAGAAGCACATGTGCTGCAAATCCCCATCCTTGTCTTCTTAGGAATATGAACATTGTTGAATTCAATTTTCCATATCCTTGTAAAATAAGAATATGTAATAAAATTACCAATTCCTTCAACAACTTCTGCATAATCTTTGTATAACATGAATATTTCTCGTCTCGAGAAATTATCTAGAATATGTATTGTGTCTTTATTTGGCATACACTCTCCATGATTTGAAAAAAAGTCTTTCATCCATGTCTTAGCAGTATTTGCAAACGGCCCCACCTCCCGTTTATAACGTGCTTCTGAATAATATGTGGGATCCCTTTCCAATCTATCCTGGATTCTTGACAAACGACAATTACCAATTGAATACAACATTTTGAACGCCTTTCTGCAAAGAAATACATTCTCAATATGATAATCATAACCTGCTAGTGTAGATTGCATGCAACCCACTAAATATGAATTTTGCATGTTTTTATTCATTGACATATATGTTTTCCTTTTCTCCAAAGCAAAGTTGAAATCCATATTTTTCAAGCAATCCTTTCGACAACATTCACTTGAAATCAAATGAATGACAAAACTTCTTGTCGTGAGATATTTTTTCCTCGCCCTTGTATAACTGGAATGCTTTGGATTGATATGAAAAGGTTTACTCCTACTCCTAGTTGCAATATTTTCTTGCAATGGCTTCATCATTCCATCATCCTTTGTAAAAGTAGTTTCATCACCGTTAGGAAGAATATTATCCCCATTATCATCATCCTCAAAATAGTTAATAAATTCATCAACATCATTGCGTGGAAAATTTTCTTTACCATCATCAGTTGAAGAAAACATTTCACAAGAATCATCAGCACTTTTGTAACCCTAACTCAAAATAAATTCTTCACCATCTTGACCCATGCTTTCAAATTCTTCCTTGTGAGGATTCAATTCTTCATCACCATGAGTGTCTTTGAAATGGTCACTTGGATAAAATGCAATATTCAGATCTGTGCCTCTAAAATTATCATTTGCAAGAAACTCTTCATCCTCCCCTTCCTCAGTGGTGCTCTCATAATCCTTGGGATTAGGCATAAGTGGAAGCTTTGAATTTGTATTCACTATAATTTCTTCATCCTGCCCCTCCCCTTCCTCACTAAAGCTCTCATAATCCTTAGGATTAGGAATAAGTGAATGCCTTGAATCTATATTTATTGGAAATTCTTCATCCCCCCCTTCATCAGTGGTTAAATTATAATTGTTATGATTAGGAAGAAGTGAAAATTTTGGCTTTGGAAATTCATCCCCGTCTTCATCAGTGGTGCTAGCATAATCCTTAGGATTAGGACGAAGTGGATATTTTGACACTGCAAATTCTTCATTCCCCTCTTCCTCAGTGGTGCTGACATAATCCTTAGGATTAGGACGAAGTGCATATTTTGACTCTGCAAATTCTTCATTCCCCTCTTCATTTGTGGTGCTGACATAATCCTTAGGATTAAGACGAAGTGGAAATTTTGACTCTGGAATTTTTTCATCCCCCTCTTCATCAGTGGTGCTTGCATAATCCTTAGGATTAGGACGGAGTGAATATTTTGACGCTGTAAATTTTTCATTTCCCTTTTCATCAGTGGTGCTGGCATAATCCTTAGGATTGGGACGAAGTGGATGTTTTGACTCTGAAACATTATCATTCCCCTCTTCATCAGTGGTGCTTGCATAATCCTTACGATTAGGATGAATTTGATATTTTGACTCTGGAAATTTTACATCCCCCTTTTCATCAGTGGTGCTGGCATACTCCTCGGGATTAGGATAGAGTGGATATTTTGACTCTGCAGATTCTTCATTCCCCTCTTCATTTGTTGTTCTCGCATAATCCTTAGGATTAAGCTGAAGTGGATATTCTTCATCTCCCTCTTCATCAATGGTGTCCTCATAATCCTTGGGATTAGGACGAAGTGAAACTTTTGACTCTGGAATTTTTTCATCATGCCCTTCATCACTGTTGCTTTCATAATCCTTGGGATTAAGAGTAAGTGATATAAATGGCGCTTGATTTACAGAAATTTCATTTTGTTGCACCTCATCAATTTTGTTCTCATCATCTTTAGGATAACGACCAAGTCGATTTTTTGACTCTCTATTCATGGTGAACGAACTCCCGTTATATTCATCACTCTGAATAGAGTTGTTGCGTGACGAAGATGTTGATGTTGTAGAAACAAAAACTTCGCTATCAGAAGAAACCATGGCTTTCAACAAGAATAGGTTGAATGATACAAATTTTTCTCCCACTTACAATATAAATCTTAAACACTGCAAATTTCCCTCCAAATTTTACCTCCAAAAAAATTCGCGAAAAATTTCCCTCCAAAATTTTCCCCCAAAAAATTTCGCAAAAAACGTTCCCTCCAAAATTTTCATTTCAAATATTTGGTACAAATATTAGTTAAAAAATGTATTTAACATTTTTTTTAATAAACTGTTTATGTTGAAATATTTTACCAATATTTATATTCAAAATATCCACAAAATATTTCTATCATGGATGCCATCCAAACTAAAATAATGTTTTTATTTCAATGATTTAACATTGACTAGGTGTAAGTATTAACTATAATATTACTATAATACCTACATGAAAATATTAACTATTTTAACTATAATGACTACATGTAAATATTTTAAATTTTAAATTTTAAACTTACATTATATTCATCTAAAATATATTTCAAAATTTATTAATAAACATTTGGTCTTCAAATATTTCACCATACTTTCTATTCAAAATATCCACAAAATATTCCTTTCATGCATGTCTTCGAAACTAAAATAATTTTCTTATTTGAATGGTTTAAGATTGACTACATGTAAATATTTACAAAAATAACAACATGTAAATATTAATTATTTAAACTATAATATTAACTATAATTAATTACATGTAAATATTTTAGATTTTAAAATATAATCCCATGATTTTAAACATTGATTACATGTAAATATTAACTATGATAACTAAATGCAAATATTAACTATTTTATCTATAATATTAACTATAATTAACTACATGTAAGTATTTCATATTTTAATTTTTAATCTGAGATTATATTTGAATTATTCAACATTCAGTACATGTAAATATTAAATAAAATATTAACTATAATAACTACATGCAAATAATAAGTATTTTAACTATAGTATGAACTATAATAAATTAAATGTAAATATTTTAAATTTGAAATTTTAATCCCACATTCGTTAAACAGTAAACCATCAGACAATATTCGCTATTTAAAAGGAATGATTGTTTCTATTCATCACATCACATCAAGTTTTCTGGTATTTGTTAGAACAAATTTCTGGAGGTGTTGCGTTGGCATTGTTAACTTCGTGGAGGCATTGCATTGGCATTTGGAGGCGTTGTGTCGCTATTGGTAATTTTGTGGAGGTGTTGCATTGGCATTGGTAACTTCGTGAAGGCATTGCATTGGCATTGGAGGCATTGTGTTGCTATTCGTAATTTTGTGGAGGCGTTGTGCTGGCATTGGTGACAACAGTTTTTTGCATTTCAAAGGTTAGTTTTCCTTCTATTCTGTCAATTTAAAGACGATTTTGGGGAAAATCTGTTTTTCCTATAGTTTTTTGTGTCTAAAAACTACTTTTTTAAGGTTTTAAGTTCAAAAACCTTAATTTTTTAACATTTTTTTAGTGAAAAAAATGCAAAAAGAACTAAATTTTTTAAGGTTTTAAGGACAAAAATTTAGATTTTCTTTTTCTTTTTTAAGACTTATAAGTTCATCTAGACAGAAAAATCCATAAAACGACCATGCACATAAAAAAAAAGTAATATTATAACAATTTTTAATTGTTTTATAAATATATCAGTGATTTCATTATTTATTTTATTTTATTTATTTTATTTTTTTAATTTGAAATTTTTTTGATTTTATATTCTATTTTATTTTATTTTTTTAATTTTTAATTTTAGTTTTATTCTTTTTAATTTTAAATCTTTAATTTTTTTTTTCTTTATTGTTTTGTTATATATATATATATATATATATTAATATATTAATTGTATTGTGATATAGTTTTTTTTCTTTTTAATTTATTATATTGTTATATTAAAACAAATGTTTTTTTAATTATTTATTATATTGTTTTTTTCTTTTAATTATATAATGTTTAGAAACAAGACATAATTGTGATTTAATAAATTGTTTTTTTTAAAAATATATTTGTTATATTTTGATATTTTTAACCTCTTTTTTTTTAATTATTAAATAATGTTTTAATAATTATATTATATATATATAAAAAATTTAAAAATCGAAATTAAAAAAAAAAATTAAAATAAATAAATAAATAAATAAAATAAAATAAAATAAAAATTAAAAAAACATTTCACTCCGCCCGTTGGGCGCCAGGGGCCGGCCGGACGGCCCAGCCGGATTCACGGCCCCCGCTCCCACCCAGCGGGGGCCGTGAGTCCCGCTGGGCCGCCCCCGTGGCGCCGCCCCACCGGCCCCCGGCGCCCAGCGGGCAAGTTCTGTGCGGGAATCGGCCCCCCGCCCAGCGGGGGCCGTGAGGCCGGCTGGGCCGCCCCCGTGGCGCCGCCTGGCCGGCCCCCAGCGCCCAGCGGGCGGAGTGAAATGTTTTTTGAATTTTTATTTTTATTTATTTTTAAATTTTTTATTTTTATTTTTAAATTTGTTTTAATAAAACATTTTTTAATTTTGGTTTTTTTTTTAATTTTTTTTTTTTTTAATAATTTATTTTAATAAAACAATTAAAAATTAATAGAAACATTGTTATATATAAAAATAATAATAAAATTGTTATATAATATAATAAAAACATTGTTAAATAATAATTGTTAAAAATCTCAAAATATAACAAATATATAAAATAAAAAAATAAAAAAAATACTAAACAACAATTATGTTTTGTTTTTAAACATTATATAATTAAAAAAAAGCAATACAATATAATAAATTAAAAAAAAAAAAAACATTTGTTTTAATATAAAAATATAATAAATTAATAAAAAAAAAAAAACTATATAACAATACAATTAAAAAAATAAAAAAATATATAATATTATAATATTTGTTTTAAATATTTAAATTTCTTTTTAATTTTTTTTTTTTTTTTAAATTTAAGTATTAAAACAACATTATAAAAAAATTAATTTATTTTTATTTAATTACTATGTAATGTGAAATAGAAATCTATAATTTTCAAATATATTAAAAGATTATATAAATTTATAAACTTTTATATTAATTTTTTATAATTTTAAGTTTATAATTTTTTATTTAATTGCTATGTAAAGTAAAATAATTTTTTATTTTATTTTATTTTGTTTATTTTTATTCAATTGCTATGTAATGTAAAATTAAATTTTAAAATTTTAAAATATATTAAAAGATTATAAGTTTTTTAGTTTTAGAAATAAATTTTGTTTATTAAATTTATTTTATCCGCATTATTTTTCCATTAACATATATATATATATATATATATATATATATATATATATATATATATATATCAGGAAAATGACATCAAAAAAGATTTCTGTGAATGTTTTTGCACCTAGGGCAGCAACTCCCAAATCTACGGCAGCAGCTCCCAAATCTACAGCTGCAGCTCGACGCACTATGGATACAACTTCCAAATCTAAAGTTGCAGCTGGATGCACTATGGACAGTGTTGGACGCAATAAAGATATTGTTGCACACACTAATAAAAGTCAAGCAAGTGGGGCACCAGGTTCATTAAAGCTTATTTCTGATTGGAAGAACGCCGAGGAAATAGATAAAACCGATTTCTCATGGTATCTTGAAGACAGTGAAATGGAGGCTGATATACACATCTATTTGATTTGTGGTATGATTGACTTAAATGAGCCATATGATGTGATGGGCAGAGTACGAGACATATGTATGGTCCCGAATACAAACACTATTTATGTTCTTGCAAGGAAGGCTCAGAAACGTGAGAAGGTTAGATATCGTCTATCAATCGTCAAGTATGACACAGATGAAATAACTTCAAAATTTTCTGAAAAAATATCAAGCAACATTGCAAATAACATTGTAAGTATGCTTATTTTTATTTCCTCTATGCATTATTGTAAGGATGATTCAATTTTTTATAAATTATTGATCATTAACATGTTTTATTTTGTTTCATAGGATTTTGTTCCGGGTCTTTCAAACATGTTTGAAGGTATTTATATGTTGGTGCCAAATGTTATAGATGTGATCAAAACTTTCCACAAAGACAAAGCAGAGGAAAGGAGATTGAAGCAAAGAGCAATAGCTCGTGACACTGCAATAGTACAAAGAGGGGATCAACCAAGAGTCACTAAGGCGGGTCAATCTAGTAAACTTAAACATGTTTCTTTTGAAGGTGTCGAACATGAAACAGAAAATTATGATAGAATTAATGAGGAGGAGATGAGAACTATTGTGCAAAAGGAGAAAATAGATCAGACACCAAAAAGAAAAATTGTCAAAGATGTCTCTCTTTTACCTCATGAAGGAGAGCTTGTTTATAAAAAAACTGATATGTTATCCAATAAGACTAGGAAATCAAATATTGGTGAACCTGTAAAGGTCGTGAGCAACAGTGAAGAACAAATTGAAAGATCTCATGGAAGCAGAGAAATCATAACACCAAGTGCTGAGTTAGAGGATGGCATTACTAAAACAAAACAAAATGCTATTCGACAAGAGTTGAGGAAGAATAAATTAATTCTTGGTGGCCAAACATTTGAGCTTAATGTTAACCAATTTTATGGCCCAGATGAAGGACAATCTCAATATCAAATTAGAAAGGCCCATCACCTACATGTACATAATCTGAAAACATTGTTCAGGTTCAATCCATATGCACATGTGGTGGATTATGTGGTTCTTGTCGATCCATGTCAGGTTCCCAACAAACAAGCATTTAACAAGACAAAATGTTTTGATTATAAATATTATGTAATTGGAGGGAACCATTCGATAGAGGCTAAGAGACAATTGATTGCAGAATATCCAATAACTATCTTTTTCAAACAGTGAAATGCATCATTTACGTTGGCTTAACAGAAATGGAATCAACGTTATTGGCATGGGATCATAATGTAGATAATGAGTACAGAATGAAAATGACTTTCATCCAAAGGGTCAGATTTATTCGTAATGAATTCATAGAAAAATGTGGTGGGCATAAGACACAAGTTAGTGTAGCATTTCGAAAGGAATGTTTAATGGAAACAGGTTATCAAATTAATGAAAAAAAAGAAAAAGATGGAAAATTGAATAGAAATCTCTTCAGAGGCACAGATAACATTTTTCAGTTGGCATTTAGAACTGGGGAGGTATGGGATTTGATTGATGAGATTTTTGATCGGTGGGAGAATATTTCCATAAAAAATCATAAGGTTAGAAAGAGTAAACTCATAATATGTATCAACAGTAAGGGGGGTCCTGAAATGAAGCAGCTTCTAGAGGATATGACTATCACACCTTGGAGAACAATGCAAGGTGTGAAGGATGATAAATTAGTCAAATCAATATTAGCCCATGTGAAGTCGGGTGAATTATCAATGGAAGAAATGTGTGCAGAATTTCAAAAGTAAGTTTCTTGAATTATTTCTTATTTTTCTTTCATTATAATTTTTTTTAAAATAAAACATAATGATGTTGGTAGAATTTGTTATACATGTCAATATATTAACGCTTTTAACTTGATTTATTCAGTCAGAAATTTTTTATGAAAATACAAGAACACATGGTTAAAATGTTGAATGAAGACAGTTGGGATGATGTTGTACGCAACTACCCAGAAGCAAGTTCTACATCAACACTAAAAGAGCTTTATATTGCATTTAATAAGGTATGTTGATTTATAAATTCATTTTATTCATATTTAAACTATTTTTATTTTATTACATATATATATATATTTCATTAAAGATGTTGAAGAAGGATGGAAATGGAGTACCAGATACTTTCAAAAGCTTTATTGAAAAAATTAAGATGGAGAACATGAGAAGGAAGCATCTTATGAATGTTGAACTAGATCCTACTCTTAATCATTACATTTGGAATGGGCTTGACAGTGTCCAATATCATATAATACAAGGTGAATGTGAAGACATTGCATCACTAATACCTAAAAGGGAATATGGCCTAGTTATTGCAGATATTCCTCATGGTTTCAATTTCCCAGACATTGAATATGATAGAGAACCATATACTTATCAAGCTTTTACTAAAGTGGTTACGGGTTTTCAAGAAGTGACAACATCACCACTTTGGTGATTTGTGACATTTCATTTAGACACACAGTTTCCAATGTTATTAACAAGCTTCAAGGGTAAAGCAAACTCAAGGATGCAACTTACATGGTAAGACTTTGAAATTGTATGTTTGATTCCTCCTAAATTTTTTTTATTCATGTAAAATTTAATTGAACTTTTACTATGTTATGTCACAGGCAAAAGTCAAATATTGTTTCTTCCGAAGATCAACCTTTTATAAATGATTGTGAGTTCATCCATGTTGAATTTTGGACAAAAGACGATAGCTATAAGCATATTATTATGAATCGAGTAGATGGGAAGAATCATAGTCAAGTATTGGTTTATGATGCAGTTGTAAGAAAACTAACATATGAGGATAAAGATGCAAAAGGAGATATAGTTAACATTTATCAAAAACCACAAGCATTGATTAACTATCTTATAGATCTATGTTCAAATGAAGGAGAATGGGTTTTGGATTTATTCTTAGGTTCAAGTAAGTTTTATTATACAAATTTAAATTTAAATATTGTCTTTTTTACTTTTTATGTCTCCATACTAATTTTCTTACTTATTTTTTTTGTGCTTGATGATTAGGTACAACACTAGCATGTTGCCTACTGAAAGGAAGAAATTGCATTGCCATTGAGAAAGACCCAGTTTAATCTAAATTTATTCAACAAAGAATTAACGCTCTTAAATTCCTTCCAGATGCGAAGCAAAAAGTTGGTTTGAGGAAATGATATTTTAATGAATCACGTGTGGCAAAAAAAGCAAAGGAACCTCAACCACCATTATATGGAATGATTGGAAAGTGACACTTTGGAAGATTTGCTGACATGAAAGATCCATTAGAAGACGACAATGATCAAAATGAAGAAGAAAATGTTGCGGAAGAAGCCATCAATGATGTTCTAGATGATGTTGAAGATGTATTAGTTGATATTGTTGATGATGTTTAAGTTATGCTTGCAAACAAAGCTTATTTTTTAGAACTATTAATCAGTTTTACTTGTAATGTTTAGACTTTGATATTTTATGAGAACAACCCTTTTTTTTTTGCAAAAAACATGTGATTGCTAATATTTTTTGACATAAAATTCAATAAAAATGTTGTTTTCTTAAGTTTTTTTGTTAAGATTCTCCCAAAAAATTAGTTTATTTAACATGTTTTTTCCAACAAAAACTTTGCAAAAGTGTATTTTTTGCATTGTATTTATATTGAAAAATTGTATTTTTTTATTATATGGTTCAAAATATTGGTTTTTTAGCGACAATTTTTTGATGTGCATTGAAAAATTATTTAACAATACATAAACATGTAGAAAATATAAAATTTAGAATATTGACCCTTTTTCCATCTTTTATGTATGTGAAAAAGTGAAGATATCATTACAAGTTTTTATTTTAAAAAAAAAATATTTTTTTATTTTTAAAACACAAATACATAAATGCACTTAAAAATAAACATCTCATAGAAGAAGAAGACATTAGAAAATCTATAGTGTCAAAATCAATCCTATAAAAAAACGTTGGTGATGATACACCACCACTATTCAAAATCGACATAAAAAACATCACTTAAAAAAAAAAAAAACAAAATGAAAAAAACTTGAAGTGCCAAAAACATGCTCAAATTTTTTTTTCTTGATTTTGCATCGCCACTTTTTCAAAATCAGGTGTTTTTTTGATACTTCAAAAAGTAGGTAACAATGAGGTTACCTATTTCATCGATAACATTGTTGTATTTTCCATGGGTCTCTAAAAGCTTCTTCAACAGGTGTCCTCAAGTATGCTATGGGGGTCTCCAAAAGTTTCTTCAATAGGTTTCTTGAAGGGGTCTCCAAAATTTGCTTCAACAAATGTCTTCAAGTCTATCTAGGGGTATCTATAAGCTGCTTCAATAGGTGTCTTCAATTCTACCCTAGGGGTGTCCAAGTTTAGTTTCAAATCTTCTTTAAACAAGCTCTACCGTAGGTTTTAGGAGGTCTCCACAGTCTGATCCAAAATCTCCAAGATCTGCAACAAATCAAATCCCAAGTTATGCTTTAGATCATTTTGGGTTTGATTTCACACCATTAAAGGGTTTTCATGTAAAATTTTTCTCCAGGATTATCAAAAATTTCAGTCGATAAGGGAAATACTCTTATGTCACAGATATATCAGATACTATGCCTCAGAAATTTGGCATGCTCTGCCTTAGTAACTCATATGCTCAGTGACACATAGCTTGAGATCTTGGTTTACTTCTTCTGTGTTTTGGTTTAGATAATACAAATTTCCTTTTATTTTAGGCCCAAGCTCTTCTATTCTCCTTGCTTGATCGAGTTCATCCTAAAAAATCCAATGACTTAACTGTATTTATACGAGATGGAGGAAGGCCTATTTTCTTATATTCAACCTTGTGGTTATTTGAGCTGAAACATTTCAGTTGTCTTTCACACTTTGTGTTTATTGGATTCAATCTACTTGGAACTAAATATATCATATATAAAGATATATAAAGTCAAGTCTCATACATGTATTTAGCTTTTAAAGATGAGTGTTCTCTTTTCCGATAAATATAAAAATTTCCTATTATTTCCTAGTGTTAAATCAAGAGTAACGTTTAATGGAAAAATATTGTTTGTCCACTTAGACCCTCTCTCTCTGTATCCATTATATGAAACTTTCTCTCAATTGTTACCCAACATATTTAAATTATGCAATGGAATTTACATACATGTTTGTTTTAAAACAATGTGAGTACAATGTCATTTATATACATGTTTGCAGGTTCTGTAATCAAAGCATAATCGGCAATAATGGAAATATAATGTAAATTTAGAGGGATATGATCAAATTTTTCTAGTTGGAATGAGGCTTGATGGTAAAGAGTTAGTTGAGTCCTAGTCTCTAGAGTTGATGTATATTACCATACTAAATTATCTCTAAAGTTTCGCAGAATTTGGCTAAATCTAAGTGTTAGTTTTTAATTATTGAAAATTCCCCATTGAACAAGATTTTAATAGTTATTTGATGTAAAATGTAAGTGTTGTCTATAAAAATTGTATGGGTGTGATTACTAAAAATTAAACTTCAAAATCTCAATTTGAGATTAAGACACACTTTGAGGGTAAAAAAATGTGTTTTTACCCCTCATTTGCTATTTTTTCCATCTTTTGGCAAAAAAATTGCAATTAATTAGCACTAACTTACCTAGGAAACAAAATGAGAGCAAATAAAAATCGTCTCTAAGTGGAAAAATGATTTTAAAATGAAGTGGACTTTCCTAAGAGAGAAGTCAAGTCAAAAAGTGAAGTAATCTCCACAAATCAAGAAAAGAAAATTACGAAGGAAATTTGTCGATCCAGAAAAGAAGTTATGGTCCGAGAAAATCGAAATTTTTAAAGAATATGGTTTATGATGGTTGAATTGAATGAGAATTTTCTGAGGGAAAGGGATGGAATTTATTTTCAAGTGGTCCAAACCACCCCGGAATTAATTCTCCCCTCACTAGACCACTCCTTGGAAAATGTCTCATCTTCCTTGAGATCTGTGCATGGGCTTTTAGAGAAATCGATTTTCTTGTGGTCAATGATGAGTATCCACGTATTCCACGTATTCGATTTCCACGTATCTCATTTTTTCTATAAATTTAACTCTAAGATCCTCATTGTAACATGATTATAACTGAGCTACTAGCTAGCGAAACTCTACTGGATTTGTACTGAATATTTTGCATAATAAAAAAAGAATTTGATATTAATTTATACTCCTCATTCGGAGCAAAGGGAGTGGGCATAGCCTTAGTTGGTTGAAGAGAAACGTAATGGTCTTGAAGCCGGCTCCATCCCATTCATGGAGTACGTGAAGCATGTACTATAGAAGCTAGAATGCTACAATTAAAATGTTATGGCAATAATTTTCTGATTCATTTGCTCTTGATATTCTACTAGTAATAATTAAATATTTATTTCCATTCCATTTTGGATCTATTGGTGTATAATTATCTTGCATTGATATTTCGATTATAGAAGCATTGTAGATCTTGAAGCACGAGTGGGTTTTTGGTTGGACCCATAGCCTTCCTTTTCATATTTCCATATAGTCCCTAATGTATATAGAAAATAATTTTGGAAGTTTGTAGAATATTTTTCTGAATCAAATCTTGAGTGTTCGGGGAAGTTTTTGGTTGGACTAACAAACTTTCAAGGAATAAAGGTTGAAATAAAGGTTGAAAAACTCATATTGAGTCTCTTCCAAAGTTTATAAAGTGATTTTTTTTTTTTTTTTGGTTGAAAATGGAGTTTTTCAACCATAGCTTGCAAATATCATTAATTTTAACTCAGATCTATTTATTTCATGAGCTTTATTTTTCATATTTAGCTAATTTAGAGATATATTTTTGTTTCCCAACCATGGAGTTGTACTCACTCTTTGGGATAGAAAATTTGTAAATTTTGTATAGACATTCTAACCCTCTTATATATAATTCAATTTCCCTTTTATATATTCGTATTTCTCACTTAATACTGTCGCAAATTTGAAAGGAGGGTTTCAGTCTCAGGATTTGTCTTGAAACTTTTTGCAGGTGGATATTAGGAGATTGAAGCAGATAAATACAATTTTTTTTAAGGTTTCTTCTCTATTTTCTGTGGATCAAAACGTCTCATACAATTACCTACTCAAATACTAGATATCTACGATTTATTTTGGCATCGTTCAAGTTAATTTTCTTTTTAAATGAACACAAGAAATTTTGAGGCTTCAGAATTTGAGATTTAATTTTCGGAGGCATGATGAATTAAAGTTTACATTTTTTTTGAAGAATTTATCCCTTACCACAAGAATAGGAGGGTTTTTCCCTTATAACCCTTGTGTATTTTCCTCTTGGATCTTGGATGCTAAGTTGCTTGAGGAAATTTCATTTGGAGGAAAATCAATTCCTATCTTGGGAGAAATTTTCTTATTGTGTAAATCATTCTAAAAAAATTCTCTCATTGTATCTTTAATAAGGGTATCAAAAATCCATTTTGTAAACCCTCCGTAAGGATTTCAGACACTCATTCTTGTATAATCAGGTTCATCTCATAATATTAAAAAAATATTTTTGTAGGAGAATCTCTTGGATGTTGTATCACTAACTTCATTTCTTTCATAGTCATTAGATCTAATCACTAACTTGTTCATTGCATCTTATAACTCTTAGATATATATCTAACTCTCACCTTGCAATTAGTTGCAAATATTAATATAACTTGCTTCTATTTACATTTGAGTCGTTCTTGTGTTGATCTCTTTTGCATTGAAGAAGTTTCTCTAGATTTTAGATGTAATTCACATTTTTCAATTGAGTAATTCTTGATCTAATTTTAATTTTCTTCATTGATAAATTCACATTTTTTTTATTAGGAGCTTACCTTGCCTGATTAACCATATAAGCACTCTAACACACATAAATTTGATCATTTAAAGTGAAGTGATATATTAACATATCTAAATAATTTCACATTTTGAATCATTTTTTCTCAACTATTGGATCTATAATCTCATTTGAAGCACTTTTTTAACTTAGTATCTAATTTTCACTCCCTAAAATTTACCTCCAAGCATAAGTTTGGTTGATATAAATTTAGGAAAACCTTCCCTGACTATCATTCAATTTCCTAGACCTGAGTTTTGAACAAAGGTTAAAACACTTGCCCTTCTGGATCTCTTGTGGTAAATCCCTTTTAGGAATGAAGGAACATAGATTGTCTTGTAGCTATGTGGGTATTTTTAACGAGGACGTGTGCCTCCTCATCCTAGTATTCTTTCAAATCACCTCACTCTTTACCAAGTTGAATAAATTGCAGGGAAGTATCACCACGGAATAGGAATTTACTTAAAATCTACCAAGACCACTTGATCTCACACACTCATTAATAACTTTGAATTCAATTGGTTATTTCATAATTTAGATTGAGAGATATTCATTTAATTTCAATTTTTCATTCAATATACTCGTACTTGTGTATTTCAATTTCATGCTCATTGTCTTTTAATGAATCATATTGGAGGATCTATCTTTAACTATAAGCTTTCTTCTCTTGCAAGTTCTATTCTAAAACCTTGTTGCTTATATCTATAAATGTTTTATAATCAATTTTGGTTTTAGATCTCTGAAAAGTGTTCTATGGAATTGCTATTCTCGTAATTTGAAGGATAAATTTTCAATTACAAGTATCTTAATTTATTGAGCATATTGTTTCTTGTAAGTTATCTTTAAAGACACTGGTCTCTCATATTTATCTTGCTATATGTACTGTTGATTTCATTTAATCTAACTTATTAATTTTTACACGCTCATTAACATTCATACTTGCTAAATAATCTTTAAATTCAAGTTATATTCATTGGTGATTGCCTTGCCTATTATCTCCTAGGTATTGTTATCCTTAACAAGTTTTCCTTTAGTGTTATCTCTAGGGAGCACTCCCCCCTTACCTTCGCTAGGAGAGAGGTTAAAAAGGAGATTTGGGAATAGGTGACAACCCCTTCTCTGAGAATTACACCTTAAATACCACACCACACTACAAGGAAAAAGGACATTCGTGAGGGGCGAAAAATGTCACCATAAGCTCATTGGTGATGGTTAAAATAGACTTTGTCACCAAAAACTAAACGTCACCAAAGGTGGTGTCGCAAAAAGTATATGTGTTGTGGTGACATTCAAGGTTTGTCACAAAGAATGATTTATAATGATAGATAGAGACCGTCACCATTTCATTAAAGCAATGGTGATGGACAATAGCCTCGGTTACCAAAAAAATGAACATCACTAAAGGTAGCATCACCGAAAGTATGTGTTGTGGTGACATGCAAGGTTCGTCACGAATATTGATTATAATAATGAATAGTGACCGTCACCATTTCATATGAACAATAATGATTTATTGTAATGGACCTTTCATGGTCGTCACTATTGGTGCATATATTTGGCAAACTTCATGGACCATCACCATTTCATATCTAGTGAGGGTCAAAAAATGTCATGATAAGCTCGTTGGTGACTTTAAGGGCCATCACGAATAATGAATATAATGAAAAACAATCACAATAACCATTTCATATCAACAACAATGATTTTTGGTGACGAGCCTTTCATGGTCGTCTCTATTGATGCATATATATGGTGGCGTTTGTTGATCGTCACCATTTCATATTTTGGTGAGGGTCAAAAAATGTCACCATAAGCTCATTGGTGATTGTCAAAAGATCCTATGTCACCAAAAACTAATTGCCGCCATTCCATATGAATATCAAGGCATGATGGAATCAAACCACCAAACTCTTGCTTGTAAAGCAAGTGCTCTTCCAATGAGCTAGCACCCTTTAAACAATTATAATTTTAAAAATTAGATCTTGAAACTTTGTAGATTGTAAATTCTACAAATTTCAATAAATTAAAGTCTCAACAATCTTTTACTAAACAAGAAAAACAACATCGAAGCTGCAGTTCCCTACCTAATGGTTATGGAAGTTATGAAAAGTGGGTGGAGAGAAAAATAGTTACGTATAAAAGACTCAATATGTTTAGTTAGATACTCAATTAGAATTGAAAATTTGAAGATATTTGTAGCCTATAAATGACATATACCTTGTAAATGCACCAAATATTGCAGAGGAAATGTCATAAGTGGATAGCATATGGAAGAAGAGCATTGATCAAGACAAATGAAATATATTATAGGATGAATGAAAGAAAAATCTCAATGTTGTTGTTTTTGGGTGAATTTTTATAATTGATACCTTTGTCTTTCTTTATCACATAAATAATCAAATTAAAAATGAGAAAATTTAGATATTTGAATGATATCTAAACTTCTGTGAAAATGTAACATGGATCTCCAAGGACCATGAACCACATAGGGAAAAATAAAAACAATAATGACCCACGTTAAAATCCCATTGAACAGTGAGCCTTGATCATGTGTGGTTGATTGAATTTCACAGCCCCCAACTTCAAGTGGGTTTTCCAAAATCATGAAAAATTGGGGTTCATAACTACCCACAGATCAAAGGAAATGTTTTCCATTACCAAAAAAGAGGGGATATGTGAAACATCAAACCGAGGATTGAGAGAAAAGGAAATATCTAAATACATCACAATGATATGAAAAAACAAAAATATAATCTGAAATGGATGGCTTCATAAACAATTGGCAAAGAACCCTAGAACCCTACCCTCATTTTTTGAGTCATGAGAGAGAAAAGGAAATATCTAAATACATCACAATGATATGAAAAATCAAAAAGAGAATCTGAAATGCAGAACTTCATAAATGGTTGTTAAAGAACCCTAGAACCCTACCTTCATATTTCAAGCCATGAGATTCAATAACTCCATAAAATCAATTGTCCCATTTCCATCGACACCCACTTCACTGATCATATCCTATAGTTGAGCTTTAGTTGGATTCTTTCCTAGAGAGCGCATAAAATTTCTCAATTCTTTGGTAGTAATGCAGCCTGCAGAAAATCATGGTCAATAGATTTTCTAAATTAAATGGATCCAACTAAATATTTTTCAATTTTAAATCCAATAGAGCTCTCTCCCATATTTTAACGCCGAAAATCGAGGATAGTACATTAATGAAACCAACATAATTTTAGAATATCACCTAAAATGGATATCTTTACATAAGATTCATATATGCATAATTTCATTCACCTTTTTCTTGATCCCTATTGAATCTTAATAAGATCCAAATGTGATGGATCTATGTTAGCTTTAGCTACATTGGCATTTTGTACAATAAGATAATTCAGTTGGTTTGTGTTCATGTCCAAATTCAAGAAAAATGATATTAAAAAAAAGGTCCCCAATTTAACAAATACTTGGTCAAAATGTCAGGACCAAATACAAATATTTTTAACATCAATTTTGACACATAATTTTGACAAATTAAATGTAAGGATCCAACACATGCATACATGTATTGGTTCTGTTTTTATAGTTTTTGGTTTACCAAAATGATGAAATGACATTTATTTTTGAACATATGAAATTTTGCATCTCTGATTACATTCAACATGTAATTTTCTACCATGATATTGGACATAATCCAGGTTTAAGGAAAATCTCCATACATTGGCTAAGACAATAATGTAATTAAAAAGATGTTGTTGGCTTTTTCTATTTTATTTTATTATGACTACACAAGCATGCATTCACACAAGGATAATTCCCACCCCACATGCTATAGAACCTTAACTATCTTGGTGCATATTTAATGCTTCATATTTTTCTCTCATAATATAACTTATCCTTATATTCATCACTTTTTACAAAGAGCGATGACTACGAACTTGAATTTGGACAACCATGTAATTCCAAGAAAACCCCACAATACAAGATCATAAACACTTAGCTTGCATCTTAATAAAAAATCACGTATGCTTATCATTATGAAATATCAAATAGGAATTTGAATAATTCAAGATCAAGTAGTAAACTCGACATCAATGTTGTCAAACAAGTGGTAGCAGAAGAAAACTTCAATCATATACTGATCCATCTCTGCAAAAATAGGGAAGTTTCAAGAAAATGTATAATAGCTTGCATGGAAATCATGTTGATAAAACCTTCCACGGAATAAGACCACAACAATGAACAAGAGTGCCATCATAATTAATACTGTCAAAGAGGGGTCAATAGAAAAAGTGAATTGACGGGCATTCATAACTTGCATTGGTTCCTTATTCTTCATCCAAACCTAAAATTTGAGACAAAGGTTAACATTTAGAAGGAAAATTAAGAAAAGTCACATGGGCTTGTGAAATAAGATTTTTATCACTGTCATTAACTATAATGCAAAAGTTTTTCACAAACAAAGCATCCTTGTCTAAAGTGAAGTAGTTAGTGATTATTAGGACTAATTGTGGGCTTAGAATTTATTTTCCATTATTTTTTCCTGAATTGTTAGAATTATCATACTTAGTAGCAGAGGCATTCCTACCATGGATTTGGGAGCCCACAACAACAATTTATGTAACTGGGATTGTTGACTATAATCATTTTCACCTTCTCCTGACTTTTGATCAACCATTGAAATATTTGTGGAGTGTTGGAAAGTGTAACTAGGATCAGTCTTCATACTGACTATGTAATTGTATATTTATGTAATGAAGAAGACAAAGATAATAAATATATATTTTTGGTATGCTTAATTCATGGGTTTCATGAGCAAGGTTTTATTATAGGTGAATAGAATTCTTCTTGATGTTTATTAGTGATTTTTCTTCTGGTCATAAATTGTATTAATTAAAGATTCATGTTTATGAAGGGTCAAGTCACATTTATATGCATCTCAACTCTACCACATAAGCCTTGAATATTTCACACAAATGATGATCAAGATCAGCATTGGAAAGCCCTCCAAGTCAACCTCCATCAAGCAGGAAGATACTCTCTACAAGTTGGCATATAAACAAGTGCTCAAGTTGTCCTCACCACATATGGACAAGTCGGCTCAATTACAGGTGGAAATAATTATATCCTATATATACTGTGCAGAAAAATAGATCGGCATACTTGCATTCCTTTGTGATTTTCGTATAGCATTTCAAGAAAAATATTGTGGATTACAAACTTAAGGATCAAGGTTATATAGTATGAAGAAAGTGTGAAGGAAGGGTGATATAATATCATATAATATGTGAAGACTTGTAGACTAGATTGCAGGAATGACCTCTAATTTATGACTGTGTTAAAATGTGAAAGTAAGACTACATTGAAGGACTACATATAACTATGTTAAAGTACGAAAATAGGACAAGCCTATAGTGACAACATTAAAATGAATGCGTGAAGTGTGAGGAAAATTATGTGATGAAAAAGTACAAGCTCATGGTGAATAGCTTTGTGTTGACTGTGTCAAGTGTGAAGGCAAGCCTATGGTGATAGAACTGTGTTGAAAGTATGAAGTACATTAAGTATGGCTATAAATATAGCATGAAAATGACAATTCATTAAAAGAAGACTTGGGTGTAATATCAACCAACAAGGTTGAGTAAATGTGTAAGGTGTGCAGAGAACTTGTTCACAACAAGGTGCCTATATCTTAGTAAGGTTCACGCACATTCAAATAAGGAAAGTTCAGTGAGAGATAAATCTCTCTATTTTGGTGCAATAAAGTGCAAGACGATGCAGAAAATAAGGATCAACTCAAAAGTAGTGACAAGGTATAGGAGGCATACATAGGTCAAGGGTCTATGTCATGGTCATGGTACTTGTCATATGAAAGTCTATAAGAATAATTTCTTGCTATTTTTCCTCTCCAAGAGGGAAAGGTTTTGGCCCTGGCTCAAAGAGCCTAAATCTGCGTCTCTTGTGTTTTTGTTAATTTATTTGATGAAAGACAATATAAGACATAAGTAAAAGAAGTAATATCACAAGTAATTATCAAGAAGAGAATTTGAATTAATCGCTGCCCTACCAAATTCTCAATGTGGTATCAGAGCTAAGGTGTTGAAGATGAGGGCTACTTAACAAAGAGACACTCAAAGAAGCAAGAATCAAATTTCACATTGAAATATCAATTTAGTTTGCAAGAAATATTCTCAATATTTTCCATCAAATATTTATATTGAAGATATTTACCATCATCACCATTGAAGACATCTACATTGGAGAATTCAATCTAAGAAGGAGTTCATAACTTGGTCTTCATCAAAGAAGTTATTAGAATGAGAAATTCACCTTACTCATGTAAGTATCTATGACATTATCTAAATCTGTCAAAGTGACTTATTTCAAGGAGATAAAAAAAGTGGTTGTGTCATCAAACTTTAGTGCATGGCAGAAGAGGACAAATTTGAATCTAATCAAAGACAAAGTTATGGGATACATCGAAGGATATATAATTCAACCCTCAAAATGAGATTCTCCAGCTCAATCCAAATACATGAAAGGAGAAATTAGATCCCAAAGGATTCTCATAGAATCCATTAAGGAGTCACTCATACCCTATGTATCAAAACTAAAAACTACAAAGGAAATATATGAGAAACTGGTGGAGCTGTTCTCTAGGAGTACTGCAGGAGAAGAAATATTTGTGAGACAAGAACTATGAAAGATGAAATTTTCAAGAGAGGAAGGAATCACTTCATATTTTATGAATATTTATGAAATAAGAGACCAACTATAGGAATTGTGAGACGTAATGCCTGATAGTGAGATGACTATAGTGATGTAGAATGCTCTACCGAAAGAATGGGGAAACTTCACTTCAAGTTTATACGAGAAGAAATAAGCAACACCATTCCACGATCTATGGTATCTATGTAAAATAGAGGAAACAAGATTGAAGGCCAAAGTTGATACATAATCAAGTGAAGGAAATCAAGCCTTTGCGGCCATGTCTAGGAAGAAAGAATGATTCAGCAAATTTGGTCCTCAGAATAAAAGAAGAAATATGGACAAAGTATGATTGTTTGGATGTAATGAACTTGGGCATTATAAAAGGGATTGTCCTAAATTTGGGAAGGACAAGAGGAAAAAATAAGAAGCCCATGTCATAGATGAAAGGTAATAACCTGAAGCAAAGAAATATAAGAAAGAAGAAGTGAGAGATATTTATTATGATTGAGATCATCTTCCTCTTTAAGTGATTTCTGTTGTTTTTAAAATAGTATGATAGGAAGCAGTGTATATTAATAACATCATGATATAATCATGGAAGGAGCTCTTGAATATGTAGCTCCTAGAAACCTCACTGATATCTACATTGTTGGAAGGAAGTCATCAAGAGCAAGGGCCATCATTCAATAATCTATATGGAAACAGGTGCTGGCATTTTTTAATGGAGTTCTATATGAATTCACTGGTTAAAAAGAAATAAAAATGTTTCCTCAAGAATTATATGTTACAGAATTCTAGGATTAGGATATGACGACTTATTGATAAAGTAGGTCAAGGGAATGAAGTTCTTCATTCTAGTAAAATTGTTGCAAGATGACCCAAAAGAAAAAGGATGAGGTACATGTAAATATATGTTTACACTGGATGTTGTGAAGTCATGTCATGTGGTTGCATATGATGAAATTCTATCTTTAGAAGTATGATATATGAAAGGAAGATCTCTTATGGTGCATAGGTTGCCACTAACAAGTGAAATTAAATATGTCCTCATATGGAATATGAGGTGGTTGTATGCAAACAAGGAACTAGATAATAAAAGTTCCTAGGAATGTGTAATATTCCTAATTAGTCCTAAGATAATAGGAATATTCATTTTGTTTTGTTTTCTTTGTTTAAAGAATAAATGTGTAAAGGAGGTTCATAAAACTCCTAATAAAAGAATAAATCAATGCCCAATGTGAACAAGGCTAAATCTGGGCCATTTGTATAAAGCACACTTGAGTGTGAAAGAGACTGAATCAATTGACCAAGTCAACCAGGACCAAATCAACAATGTTGTCTAGATGCAATGAATCTCCTAGAGGGACAACGCAGTTCAAGTAGAGGCTACACATGTGAATGGAGCTAAATCATTGAAGGTGGTTTAGGGTTTGCAAGCTCTTGATCTTATAAAAGGAAGAGGAGGGCAGCATAAGGAGGTTATTCATGATATGATATTATTTTGATATATTGTCTGTTTAGACATATAGCTTTCTTGGTTGTTTAGCCTAGATTACAAATGCTGTTTAGCATTGGGATTTCCTATTTAGGAGTTCCACCTCTTTCCATTGAGTAGCTCTTGGAAGAGTTTGTACTACATAGTCCACTATCTGGTTTGAGACCAAGCTTCTCCTTTCAACTAAAATTCATGTCCTATTTAGGGTATGATTGTCTTTGCAAGATGCAGCAAGTGGAGGTTAGATCTATTCAAATCTAGTCCATACTAGTGCCTCTTTTTAGTGGGAAAGTCATCTATTCCATTGGCAAGAGTGTATTAGTTGATTGGAGCTTCAGATCTACACCTTGGCATCAAGCCAAACTCTACATCAAGCCTACAGTGTAGTTTATCTCCCTGGACTGCGTTATTTGCAAGCGCGAAGTTGCAGGGTGTTTTGGAAACTATTTGGAGGAGAGATCTATGGTGTAAAGGAGCCTTCATTACACTATGGTGATCCATGAATTAGCCATCTAATCCATGTATGTTTCAGATCTTATATTTTCATAGATGTATTTAGTTCAGAATTTCTGAATTATTCTGCAAATCTGCTGTAGTAGATCTCAGATCTACTCCATGTACTTCATTTTCTGTCGAAAACCCCAAGGGGATCTGAAAGAGGAGCCTTTCTAGTGTACAGTTTTGATATGGATCTAAATTTTTGTACACATATCTACTCTAGATCTGATATGTAATCATCAATAGTTGCAGCCTAATAAAATAATGTTTTCAAGGTAGTTTTAGTCATTCATGTGGTTGCAACACCTCTTTTGAGGACATTTCTTCTGTATATGTCTTGTATTTTCAGCTATACATCTCATGGGCTTAATTATACATCTATTTTTCTACTATAAATACTATTGAAGGATATTTTATTGGCCTCCTGCTCTTTCTCTATTGAAATTGCGTTATTTCTGAGCAGTCTTGCTGCAGTCCCTTATTGGGAAATTTCTAGCCATACTTGGTGTGGGGAGATCTTTTTAACCCACATAGAAAGATTTGTTCTTGATCCCCTCTTGGATCTCGGTATTAGATAGTCAGATCTAAGGGATCCAAGTGTTGGTTTCCATTTTTGTAGCATCCATTCCTGGAAAATTCGTTTTTCCATTCATGCCTTGCTCACAGTTCCCATTTGGGATATTATAGTGGTATCAGAGAATCATCTTGGCTCAGCCTGTGAGCTTCAAGCCAATATGTCTTTTCAAGGAGAGAATAGATAGAAGAAGAAGATTTATTACATTGAAGACACAAAATTAAAGGGTAAAACCCATTTATTTGGAAGAATGACAGGGAAATAGTTCTCAAAAACTCTGTTCCAAACTCTGCATGAGCTTAAAGGAGAAATCAAAGAAATAAAGAGGGCATGACATGAGGGTCCCTAAAAAAGATATTTTCATGAATAAAACCCCGGTTCTTCATCTTATATGTGGAAGCACTCAGCTACATCAGATCTACAACGTTATTCTATGCCTAGATCTACTGCAAGAGAAATGAGGGAAGAAGATGCACCAAAGGAGGAGACTTTGAGTGATTATCTTCAGGAGTATGAATCTAAATATTGGAAAATCAAGGAGCACTTGAGCTCCCAAGAATTCTGCCAGCTCAAGGAGGAGAGAAGATCCAGCAATAGAAGAAGAAGAGGTAGATTATTTCTGCCTAACTTTCGTGGATCCTCCACCTGCACAGCCGAAGAATGGATAGATCAGCTAGACTCATATTTGGATCTACATCAAGTTTCAGAAAAAGAAGCCCTTAAGGTAGCAGTGCTGCATCTTAAAGGTAAAGCTTATGCTTGGTGGTTATTTGAATCCTTTTCATTGAATAATGCAAATATATCTACTTATGCTAAGTTCACTAGGATAATGGTGAAGATATTTGATGAGAAACAAGCTAAAACATCTGTGATTGAGCTAGCAAAGCATGAGCATGCAGAACCTTTGCATGAGTTGGAAAGATATGTTGTGAAAACTCCACTTCAGATTTTTGTTGAAGGGGATAAAAAATTTGGTGATACCTTGTCAAAGGCAAGGCCCCCATTGCATGAAGAGATTTATTCTCAAAAGGAAGTCACAGGGATTCCTCTTTCAAAAGAAGACCAAGATCCAAGGTCTCTTGTTGATAATGAGGTGTTCTCAAATATTGATGAGAAGGAAGAAAAAGGAGACAGTAGCAACGCTGTCACTTCAAAAGAAGACCCATTACCACATGGGGATGGCGATGAAGTTATTGTTTCAAGGGAAAGAGCTTGTGTATCTTTGCAAGTGATTCCCAAGGAGCATTATGTGACAGCATTATTGGGCAGTGATACCTTACTCCAAGCAAGAGGAGGAAGGATGGGTCAGCATCCTATGATGAGGAGCATGCACCCTTGTTTATTTCAAGGGGTTCCTATTCATGAGAAGGAGACTGAACTATGCAGCAAGGGAAGGGACACATCAGTCCAACCATCCATAAATTCTACTTTAGATCTATATGTCTCTTTACATGGAGGCATTCCACCAGGGAGACCCCATGATGAGAAGAAGAATAAAGTGTTCTCTCAACTTTGTGCATCAGTGACAAATTAGGTAAAGGAGGGAGCCTTGAGGGGAGCTACCACATCACTGAGATCTATTGATGGATTTCAAGGAGAGCTGAACAATTTTTTGAAATTGATTTTGCTATTTCTCACTCATCTATTTGCGCTGGTGAAGAAGAATTCAGAGATCCATGATGACACTAGCATGATGTCAATGGCCACTCCATAGACTTGGGGCAGAAAATGACATTCCTCCATACAAAGTATATTTCTAAAGAAAGAAAGAGGGTACCAACACTTTTGTGTGCATGGGCTAAATTATGGAGATTTTGGAAGAGAGATATCTTTCAAAAGAAGATTTATCTTCCTATTCTTCAATCTTGTCTTGCACAAGATCAGCTGCAAGGGAGGCAACAAGGATGGAGCTTCAATACTCCCACATGTGACTTTGGCATTAAGCATGTCAAAGAGGAAAGAGATGATGTGATAGCTACTTCATTTCATAACTCTACAGCACTGTCTTTATTGAGGAGCCTAGATCCATATTGGGAGTCCCAACTCTTGGTAGAATATTCCAAGAACCTCTTCACATGTAAGGTTCTTGATGGGAAAATGGAAAATAGGAGGTATAAGCTGGTTGATGGAGTCATTTACTTTCATGATCAAATCTATTTGGCTAGAGACTCAAAACTCAAATACCAACTACTATGTGTAGCCTATGATATCGTGCTTCCTACCCCCACTATTTTCATTAGAACACACCATATTATCTCAAATGGATTCATGTGGGAAGGCTTTGAAGAAGACTTAAATCAGCATTATCAAAGATGCATGTATCACATGAAGATGGAGCAGAAATATAACTCTATGGAAGAGTTAGTTCAGCCCTCTCCTTCTCCTCTTGAGGAAGGAGATAGATCTGTGCACCTCTCCACTTGTTGGAGGAGGGCTATTGGTGAAGAGAATACTTATGCAAATCATGTTTTATTTTATTATTGTATGCACTCTTTTACATTATATATGCAGTCCATGACTCCAAAGAGGAGTGTCATACCTTATAAAATTCATGGCCAACTTTGGGCCAAAACTATTTCTGAACATGGCCACTCCCTTGATGGACTAAGGGATATTTTACAGCATGATGGGTGTTTTCCTAAGGCACTAGATATATATTTTACTTTTAGCCATGGTGAGATGGTATGGGCAGCAAGTAAGTGGTGGGAAAACCACTTACCACATCTAGATTTGATGCAAGCAGGAGATGTTCTGCACTGGTTGCTATTGGGTGAGTATGGATACTACCCAAGGTTTCATATTTTCTTGTCTCATGCCTTGTATCTCAATGAAAGGGTGCATAAGAAGAAGGCATGGTTGCTTTGGTTGAAAAGAAGAGAGTTTGGACATCCCATGTTAAATTTCATGTCCATGTTTTTTCTTGTGATTGGGATGTGTCTCATGTATGTACATGTATTTCTGTTTGGAATGTATCTCATGATCATGTATGTACTTGGGTTTGGGAGAAAATTTAACTCTCTCATGAGGTGGCATAGAAGAGTTTTTTTATATCATGATGATGATGATGCTCTGATATTTTTTGGGAACATGAGAGGAGGGATGGCACATTGGTTGAGTGTGTCCTTTGGGAATGAAATCTCCCATATTCATTCATGATTCAAGAGGAGGATAGAACATTGTATGGCTACTACATTATATCATTTGTTTTTTTATACAAGAAGCCATATGTTGGGCTTATGTCATTGGAAGAAGTCTCTCACTTGGGAGAATTTGGAGCAAGAAATGTGTTGCTTGAATCATATTCAGCCAACACCTATTATCCTCTACTATTTCCAAGCTTTGAAGAAGCTTATTGCAGCAAGAAGGTGGTGGGATGGCCACTTATTATACCATAATTTGAGGTAGCAAGATGAAGGACAACGCTGGTCTCAAGGGAGGGACTATTGTCACCATCCAACATATCACATGACACTTAGTCCATGTTTCTTTTGGAGCACATATGGTGAATATAATTTATTAACTATATGCATAGAAGATTGGGCAAAGAGGCTCACTAGAATTAGTGAAGAGAATCATGAAGTTCCAAGTCTCTTTTGGCTGCATGAGGACTATATTATTGCAGCCTAGGATCATCAACTCCATATTTATCATAAATGGAGGGAGAGACAATGTGAGTTGAGTATTCTCATCTCTCATTTCCATCCATGGAGCCCCTACACATTGCATATGGTGGGGATTGGTGACTATTTCTTTGAGCTACCAAGGATGGCTCACTTTGTTTGGATGATAGCATGGAGATTGAAGTTTCTCATGGGGCTTGGAGCACCCAATATTTACCATCTCTCATGCCTTGAGAAGGCCAATGGACAGCATATGATTCTTTCTATTTATCTCCCACTACTTCATGATGATATCCATTTGGTTCATTCACCAAAGGCAAACTTGTATTCTTGGGAGGAGACAATTCCATTGGAGATTTTGCAAATTCCTTGTGAGTTGCTTGAGGACAAGCAAAATTTTGTAGGGGAAGACTGTAATATTCCTAATTAGACCTAAGATAATAGGAATATTCATTTTTTTTTGCTTTCTTTGTTTAAAGAATAAATGTGTAAAGGAGTTTCATAAAACTCCTAATAAAAGAATAAATCAATGCCCAATGTGAACAAGGCTAAATCTGGGCCATTTGTATAAAGCACACTAGAGTGTGAAAGGGAATGAATTAATGGACCAAGTCAACCAGGACCAAATCAACAACATTGTCTAGATGCAATGAATCTCCTGGAGGGACATCGCAGTTCAAGTAGAGGCTACACATGTGAATGGAGCTAAATCATTGAAGGTGGTTTCGGTTTTACAAGCTCTTGATCTTATAAAAGGAAGAGGAGGGCAGCATAAGGAGGTTGTTCATGATATGATATTTTGATATATTGTATGTTTAGACATATAGCTTTCTTGGCTATTTAGCCTAGATTTCAAATGCTATTTATCATTGGGATTTCCTGTTTAGGAGTTCCACCTTTTTCCATTAAGTAGCTCTTGGAAGAGTTTGTACTACATAGTCCACTATCTGGTTTGAGACCAAGCTTCTCCTTTCAACTAAAATTCATGTCATGTTTAGGGTGTGATTTTATTTGCAAGCTGTAGCAAGTGGAGGCTAGATCTATTCGGATCTAAGCCATACTAGTGCCTCTTTTCAGTGGGAAAGTCATATATTCCATTGGCAAGAGTGCATTAGCTGATTGGAGCTTCAGATATAAATCATGGAATCACACCAAACTCTACATCAATACTACAACACATTTTATCTCCCTGGACTGTGTTATTTGCAAATGAGAAGTTGCAGGGTGTTTTGGCAACTATTTGGAGGAGAGATCTCTGGTGTAAAGGAGCCTTCCTTACACTGTGGTGATCCATGGATTAGCCATCTAATCCATGTATGTTTCAGATATGATCTGTTCATAGATGTATTTACTTCAGAGTTTCTGAATCATTCTGCAGATCTGCTGTAGTAGATCTCAGATCTACTCCATGTACCTCATTTTCTGTTGAAAACCCCAAGGGGATATGAAAGAGGAGTTTTTATAGTGTACAGATCTGACATGGATCTAACTTTTTGTACACAGATATGCTCTAGATATGATATGTAATCATCAACAGTTGTAGCCTAATAAAATAATGTTGTTAAGGTAGTTTCAGTCATTCATGTGGTTGCATCACCTCTTTTGAGGGCATTTCTTCTGTATATGTCTTGTATTTTCAGCTATACATCTCATGGGCTTCATTATACATCTATTTTGCTGCTGTAAATACTATTGAAGGATATGTTATTGGCCTCCTGCTCTTTCTCTATTGAAACTGCATTATTTTCTGAGCAGTCTTACTGTAGTCCCTTATTAGGCAATTTCTAACCATACTAGGTGTGGGGAGATATGTTTAACCCACCTAGAAAGATTTTTTCTTGATCTCCTCTTGGATTTCAGTCTTAGATAGTCAGTTCTAAGGGATCCAAGTGTTGGTTTCCAGTTTTGTAGCATCCATTCCTGGAAAATGCATTTTCCAGTCATGCCTTGCTGGCAGTTCCCATTTGGGATATTACAGAATGAATTTGTCTGGAAGAGATCATGAAGTGAAACCATGTAAAGAGGTGGTTATCATCTGGAAGCCAAGAATATGTGACTAGAAAATATCTTGGGAAGATATGTGGACTTTGATAGAAGTATGGTAAAGAAGAAGACACTTGACAATACATATCTTTAGGAGAGGTGTTAATCTAAAAAGAGGATGATGATGCCTACAAGAAGACGTCATGGTGAAATATCATCTTTGAGGTGACTTTTGATTTAAAATTTTGTATGTATATGTTTATCTGGATGAGTTTATGTAGGGCTTCCAATAATGAGGAAGGATGTAAGATCCTTGAGAGATGGTTCAAAGGAAAGGAGCATAGCATAAAGGTGGACGAAATGAGGAAGAATGATGAACCACTTTATGATAGTTGGCATGACTCGTGGATGAAATTGATGGATTATCTATGCCCTATGAAGCCAAAATTTGAAGATTCTCAATATCAAAATCCATGACATCGAGGGGAGGAATTCTTCATGAGAAGTTGGGTGTCTCACCATTGCTGTTGCAGGTCCCTTATTGAGAGGAAGCCTGGTGGCATGTTTCTTGCTTGGAATAAACTTGAAGTATGCCCTTCTCGAGTTAATAGTGAGTGATGTATATGATCCTATAATACATGTTTCATGCACTAGACCAAGACTAACAGTCGTAAATCTTAGTGAAGGCCATGTGGAGAGAATGGATAGACACATCATTTTGGTCTTCACCTGGGCAACAGAATGGAGGATTGGGTAATCATCTGACATCTAGTACTCTTTCAGAATGATATAGGCTATTCAAGATAAGATTATTCGGGGACCGATATTATTTGAGGGTTGGATACACAAGAGAAGAATAGTCCAAGAAGGTCATACTCTGGGAACACATGGGTGGAGTATGTGCCTTGGATAGACAATGACTATGGTGTCTATAAGTCATTTGTCTCGCCATCATTTTATCTCATTGTATCATTGAGAGATGGGGTTGTTTGTTAAGGCCTTACACTAGGACAATCCTGGTTGATGTGATGCTATACAGATGTGGTTACTAATTTGATTCTTCTTATGAGATTATTGAGATTGAAATTGACCACGTACCGTTATGAATACCTCCCTAGTTAAGAGAGAGTTTTGGAAAGTGTAACTAGGAACGGTCTTCATATTAAATATGTAATTATTTATTTATGTAATGATGAAGAAAAATATAATAAATATATAATTTTGGTATGCTTTCTTCATGGGTTTCATGAGCAAGGTTTTATTATATGTCAATAGACTTCTTCTTCTTGCATATTAGGGATTTGTCTTCTAGTCATAAATTGTATTAATTAAAGATTCATGTTTATGAAGATTCAAGTCACATTTGTATGCCTCTAGACTGTGTCACATAAGCCTTGAAGATTGCACACAATGATGATCAAGATCATTGTTTGAAAACCCTTCAAGTCAACCTTCATCACGCAGGAAGATACTCTCTACAAGTTGGCCTATAAACAAGTGTTCAATTAGGCCTCACTACATATGGATAGGTCAACTTAATTACAGGCGGAAATAACTATATATACCCTATATATACTACACATAAAAACAGATAAAAATACTCGCATTCCTCTGTGATTTTCGTATAGAATTTCAGGAAAATGATTGCGGATTACATACTTAAAAATCAGGGTTATAAAATATGAAGAAAGTGCGAAAGAAGGGTGATATAATATCACATAATATGTGGAGACTTGTAGACCAGATTGCAGGAATGACCTCTAATTTATGACTGCGTTGAAGGACTACATATAACTGTGTTAAAGTACAAAAATAGGATAGGCCTGTGGTGACAACATTATGATGAATGTGTTAAGTGCGAGGACAAGTCTGTGATGACAAAATACAAGCTTATGGTGAACAAGTTTGCGTTGATTGTGTCAAGTACGAAGGCAAGCCTATGGTGACAGAATTGTTTTGAAATTATGAATTACATTAAGTATGGGTATTAATATAGCATGAAAAGGACAATTCATTTAAAGAATACTTGGGTGTAAGATCAACCAACAAGGTTGAGTAAATGTGTAGGGTGTGCAAAAACCTTATTCACAACAAGGTGTTGTTGGATTGAGGGGTCATCACCCAGGTTCGAAGTTGAGGTTAACCAACAAAACCCTCTTACTACTATCCCTTTCGGCAGTGACTTGCTTGCGTAAGTCAAAGTCTAACCCGAAGCAGTATGGGAGGGTGCTGGAACTAGGTTTTCGCACCTTGAGAGAGAATTAAGTGATGTGGCTGCCTTTAGACCTAAAAAAACCATGAATAGATCTTCGCAATAGCAACCCTAACCAGTAAACCATTATAGACATATTTTGGTCAAATATGCAGAATTTTTTGTGCAGGTTAACACAACAACTAAAAATAAATCAATAGCCCTTAACACCTAATATCCAAGCTTTATATCATCATTCACTTACCATTAATATAAGATTAACCACTGTTGCGTGAGATATCAGACAAAACAAAAATGAGAAATATGATCCAGAAAATTCATAACATAATTATATGCATAAGGAACTTAGATATCAGAAACAACATTACTTTATTCATATTAGTCCAAATCCTTCATACAAAACATTTCAACAACCTCCACACACAGCCAACGGGGTCCGCACACAGTAGGACTAAGGTCTCCTTGCACACAGCTAGCAGGAGCCTTCTACCTAGACCAATCCACACAAAGATATCACAGAGTAACCAGACCTCACATTCATATCCAAATTTATCCAAAAACTACCTTCTTAGACTCGATCTAGACATCAACTTATACTATTAGCCTGCACTACTCTATGGTTCACAAAATGTGGTTTGCGGCCCTTTGGTCTACCCTTTGACCCATTACAATAAGCAGCCCCAAAACCGTTGTGCAAGAATAAACTATTACAAAATATAGAAAAATTTTCGGTCTTAGGGGACCCCGCTCCAACAGGCCCCCAACACAATATTATGAATCGTCTTGAGTCACATTGGTACTGGAGTCTTCATTTTGAGCTTGAGTGCGGTGATGGAAATAGAAAATGGTGTCAAGACACATTCACTTTGGTCTACTGTGCTCTGCACGGTCTCCACCAGTTTTTCTGACGTCGGCCTTTCAACGGCCAAAGTGACACTCTTCATCGTTTGGTTCAGGTTGCGTACGACAGCATAAAGTTCCTGAGAGAGCTTCATGGCCTCATCCAACCATTGCTTCATGTGATCTGTAACCATTTTATTTTTTCAGTGGCTCCTCTACTTCGTCCCGCAGCGCCTGGCTGGTCAGAGTGACCTCCTCCTTGCCGGCTGCCTATGACCCTTTCCTCTTCTTGTGCGACCCTTTAGCTGTTTCCCCGCCTCGCTTGGTGCCATGTGGATATTTAACACCATCTCCATCAAGCCCATTCAACCCACCGAGGTCCACCTCCTTGTAGTCACCGCCCAACTCCTGATATTTTTATTTTTCTACCTCTGTATATTTTTCTACGTCAGCTTCCTTATGTTTTATTCATGTCTTTGTGCACGGATCCATCGTATCCTCTGGTGTTGTGTCTTTGGGCATTGTTTCTTCTGGTGTTGTTCCTTTTCCAGATGTGGATGATGTAATGGGCTTCATGGAGCGAAGCTCGATCTTCCATGAATTTTGCCATTTTGCGACAACATGGTCAGCCTCTGCCTCTGTGACCATGTAAGGTAAGGTGTAGCAATTTGGGTCCTTGTGTGCCTTGATCGTAACGTTATGCATCGTTACCTCAATTTTCAGAGAATTTTTCCATGTGAACTATTAGAATTGTAGGAAAAATGAAAAAGTTAGTTTATATATCTTCAACGTTTTTGAATTAGGAAAGAAGCCCTTAAAATGTACATCCATCATAATATTAGGTTGAGTTTAATCTAGTCAAGTGTGTTTATGCTTACACACACTTGTTATCTATTTTGCTCATCTTAGGTCTTAGAAAAATGACATATTAAATGTATAAGAGTTCCCAAAATAAGTGTCTAAGTGAGATGAAATACGTGTGAGAAAAGTCAAGTTGGCCCATCCATGTTCACCCACTATTGGGCTTCTTTAGGATTAATAGTTGAGGAAATTTTTTCAGCATTGTGGGACTAAGAAAGTATGCAAACATGCATTAGATATTTTCTTCTAATGTTCTAGTGAACCTGGTATTTTCAAGAGGGTCATAACCTGTTAGGAAAGAATTTTTTTTTTCCTAACAGGATTTCCTAGAAAAAATTGGTCAAGAGGCCAATCTGCAAGACAAAATTATAATATATACTGTGACTTCTCCAAAGCTTGAAACTTATTCACTAGTTGATATTTCACTAGTCAGTCAATAATGCAACAACCTTCAAAAACCAAAACACAGTGGTCACTTGCAATTCATGTTTGCATTATGCTAGTACAAGATTAGTCTATTCAGAGGCCTACCATATGCAACAAAAGAGATTTGCAGAGAAGCTTGCCATGTGCATTATTGGAATTGTAGGACAAATGAAAAAGTCATTTTATATATCTTCAGCGTTTTTGAATTAGGAAAGAAGCCCTTAAAATGTACATCCATCACAAGACTAGGCCGAGTTCAATCTAGTCAAGTGTGTTGCTGCTTACACACACTTGTTATTTATTTTGCCCGTCTTAGGCCTTAGCAAACTGACATAGTAAATGTATAAGAGTTCCCAAAATTAGTGTCTAAGTGAGATTGAAGACGTGAGAAAAGTCAAGTTGCCTTTCCATGTTCACTCATTATTGGAATTCTTTAGGATTAATAGTTTAGGAAAAAATTTCAGCACTGTGGGACTAAGAAAGTATGCCAACTTGTAAGATTAAATAACATTGCAACACCATGAGAGTCATCTAGAATTGCTGAACTGATGCTGACCAGTTTAGCATATTAGTAGGAGACAAATTAGCAACTTCTTAGTATCATGTTGCATGAAGAATTGACTCGAACCTAAGTTTTTATGGCAACTGATATACTGCCCAAATCATGTCCTTTAGGAGACGAAGTTTGCACATTGAGTGTGTGAGAGAGCAAATGGATATCATGTTCACATGGATTGATACATTAGTCCAATTTGTATTCTCTTGTCTTTTCCTAAAGGCTAATATAGGTAAATGTGTGCTTTAGTTTACTTTGAATTATTTTGGTCCATTCAATGGTCCTTCCAAAGAAAAATTTCTTAATATTAAAAAAGTGATACAACCCAGATGGGAGGACTCTTTCTTGCCACAGGGAGACACGAGCTTTTTGAAGCTCTCTATCATTCACCTAAATCCTTCTGGAGTACCCTCCTTCCTAAGAAAGCCTCTCTGCCCCCTGGCATTGATCATCATTCCTTGTTCTCACGTACTACCTCCATTTGTGATGTACCTGGACAACCTCCAACAACTTATGATTTGGATTCTACAGAGTGGAAATAGAAAACAACTGCTCAACATTTGTTTAATACAGGTTCCATTCAATCACTGGTCAGTTTCAATCCTGAGGAAGCTCCTGCTGTAAAGTAGTGTTTCATCTTTCACCTTAGAATTCATTTGAGAGATTTGCTGGGCAAAGGATTCCCCATACATCCTGATAGCCCTACCCAATATCTCCAATTTAAGATATCTACATATAGAAATTGTAGGTGCATTCCAGCTTGGATGTTCAGGTGCCCCCAACTCTTATTTGCATATTTTGTTATTTTGAATAGTTTCTTCTACCTTTATGTTATTATGGTGTTTATACACTTAATATTTGCTATTCTCAGTATTTGCTGGAGTGGTAGTGCATGCCTATTTTGGTTACAACTTCTTGCACCCTTACATAATCTACTTATGCACATTAACTCAATGCATCCTTGCATTGATTCGACAATACGATATTCTCATGTCATGCATTCCACCATGATGAGTTGGAAGGTTTAACAAAAATGTTGCAATTCTAAACATCTTATTGTCAGTTTTCACCATAAATTTTTGTCTCATCAGATAGTGTCGCATTTGGCCAAATCATGTCACATAAGTAGCATCTCTTTATCATAACTAGTTTTGTGGTGTTCATAACTTTAAGCTTCTTACGTTTGAAGGCAATGGGATTGAATTTCGTCTGTTATAAAATATCTAATCCTTCTTCCCAAAGCATCTCATATTGAGGAAAGGAGAGAAGTTAGGGCTATGAAGGACGAGAATGGAAGTCACAACCTTCTTTAGAACATTGATATGGTGCTTTGACCTCAGCTTCAACTGGCCAAGAGAAGGCATCCTATATAAGCAGATCTGTAAGAACAGTCATGCCTTCTGAATAATGGCAAACAATTTATTAGTAATATCTTGTAAGCCCTCCAAGCTTGGAAATGTTTGTTGGGGTGGGCCAATCTAGAATAACTTATATCTCAGTTTTGATGCACCTTAGCCCCATCGATTGAGATGATACATCCTAGGTATTTGATCTTAGATTGGTCGTAGGAGCATTTGGATTGATTAACATGGAATTTATGTTATTTATAATGTGTGAGGACACATTCAGCAGAGTGAAGGAGCAAGGTCCAAGTTTTGCTATAAACAAGGATATCATTGAAGAGATTAAACAAGAACACATTTATGGAGTATTGGAAGCAAGACTTTGTTCATGGTGGCTTGAAAGGTGGCAGGTGTGTTAGTGAGGATCAATGGCATGACTATGAAATCATAAAGGTTGAGATGAATATAAAGGGTAATTTTATGATTGTTAGAAGGAAGAACCAAAGTTGAGATCAATTTTTGAAAAATAGGTGGCACTTGAAGCTTGCCAAGGATGTTGCGAATACAAGGGATTGCAAATTCTATTTTAAAGGTAATATGGAAACAAACGGAGCCATCTTTCTTTTGAGTGAGAATGGTCATTAAAATAGAGAGATCAGTTCTAGACGAATCTAGAGTAGAGTGACTCCTACTCATTATACTACTCCCAAGTCTAGAGGAGCAGCGAGAGATCCTTTCAGAGTTTTCTTCTTCCAACCTCAGATGTTATGAGTCTCCCTCGCTTGTACACCCCCCTCCCCTAGGGTCATATAGTCGGTCCCCCCGATGGTTCCAGAGGACTCCAATAGCAAGCTGATGCCTAGTTCACCCATCTCACCCTAGGCCATTAGAATTACGATACCTTGACATCATTGTCCTTGTGCGATTTCTCTCTCTCACTTTCTCTCTCTTGACATGTTCTTGAGTTATCCACCTTTCTAGTCTTGGACAAACTCATTTAGTATTTTGTGTCACTATCTCTTATCACCGTTTCCTACATATGTTTTGATGTTATACTTATATAGTTTTCTTTCTTTATATTATTTTTGACATTTTCTAGGAGTTGTGCTTGCACTCCCATATTATATTCATACTACTTGTACTCTTTAGTCCCATTGACGTGCTTCTACGGTCATTCGTTGGACATAAATAACATTATATTATCTTATTTGATAGAGTTTTTGTGAAGGCGTGATGGCCTTAATATCATGGAGTTCTTGCAACAAATGTGTAACCAATTTTTTTGCTTGTGTCAATAAGGATAGGGTTAGATAGGTAGAGGGGTAGATTTCAGGATGACTTAATAATGTGATCCATCCCTCAATTAGGGTGAAGAGAAGTGGGTAGGTCTTAGAAAATGGGAAGGTGTTTGGACTTTGGAGACCACCTTGTTGAGATTGGGGTAGTCATTGAACAAAGGCACTTAGGAGTTACACCGAGTGAAATTGCATTAGTGAGAAAAACCCTCTACGCCATCTGACTTAGTAATGAAACCAACGTGCCCTTTATGAGAGTGGGTGCCCTCACATTCGAAGAGACAAATCTAGAGGGATTGGGTTAAAGACCATTTAAGTTAATCATTCTACCCTCATGGTTAATGGAGATAAACATTTCATTATGATTCATGTCATATGTGCCCAAGGTTTGAAAACACTAAAGTTTAAACTCCTAGGATCTCATCATTCCCTCTAGTTAAAGGAAGAAGAAATTTGAAAAGAAACTTTGATCTCCTATAGTGACTCGTACCTTTCTTTTTTCACCTTTGCACTTGAGAATTTGATGGCTTAGGATTTGAACCTCAAATGAAGTGGTAGGTTCAACATATAATTGGGGTTGTTTGACCTTTTGGGAAACTATGCAACGATGAGTGCTTTTGATGTCCAAGATTATAATGATCCATTTTAGATGAATCTCTTAGCTTTCACTGTCTTAAGATTTTTGAATATTGATCTTAGTAAAAATTATAAGTTAAAGGTATTTGCTATTGCAAAATCTAGCACCCCTATGGTATCATAGGTATGGGCTCCTCAACTTGACCTATCTCTCTCAGTTGGCATGAGAGAAACTAGTAGATGGACTTCCGGAGATTCTGTAGAAGATCCATAGAGTTTGCAGAGCTTGAGGTAGGAAGCTACATCAAATACCATTTGATGAAGGAAAAACTTGGAGAGCGTAGAGAGTCCTTTAGTTGGTACTTGCAAACATATGTGGACCAATGAACACGACATCAACCACTGGTGCTAGGTAGTTCCTTCCGTTTGTTGATTATTTCAATAGAAAAATACAGGTATATTTTCTATAATTAAATTATGATGTGTTTAATAAATTTCAAAAGTTGAAAGCATTAATAAAGAAATAGATAGGTTGTCATATTGCCTCTCTTTGATATGATACTGTTGTGGAATTCTACTTAAAATATTTCAATAACTTTTGTGCTAAACATGGGATCCAAAAGACAATATACTACACCTTACACTCCACAACAAAATGTAGTGGTTGAGAGGCAAAATTGTACTATCTCAAAGATGGCTAGGTGTATGTTGCAGAGGAAGTCTATTCCAAATAAGTTTTGGGCCGAGGCAATGTTCACAATAGTATACCTATTGAATAGATCTCTCACGATGGCGATGAAGTAGAAGGTCCCAAAGAACCATGGTTTGGACGAAAGTTCAAAGTAAGTCATCTTAAAGTTTTTGGTTCTATTGCCTACACTTGGATTCTAGCTAAGAAGAGAACCAAATTAGATCCAAAGAGCAAGAAGCTAATGATTATAGGGTACAACAACACTATAAGGTTTATAGGTTGATTGATATTGACACTGATAGGGTAAGCTTCAGTAGTGATGTTGTTGTTGATGAGGAGGTTGGACCTTTCCAAACTTCTCCTAAGTTTTGAATTACTGAGAAGCTGGAAGGGGTTGAGGATTCAGGTGTGAAGCTTCAAGTAGCTGCACTTGAAGGGGGGTGGAAGATTTTGAGCACGACGAGTCTCTTAGACTAGTAATTTATGATATAGATATAAGTGGTCCAGGTCATGGTGGCAATATCGACATGGATGAGGAAGATGATAGATCCCAAGAAGAGACCCAAGTCATGGCACAACACCATTAGATATGTTTGAAAAAGTGAAATGATCAAGGGGTGACCATTAGAAAACAGAGAACATAGTCAACTTTCCTCTCATGGTCAATATTAAGGAAATCTATGAGTCAAGATGTTTGAGGAAGCACAAGGGAGACCGAATTGGGAAAGAGCCATGGTAGTCAAATATGAGAGTTCGATGAAAAATCAGACTTGTGATCTCACACCACTTTCACACCACTTCCATTAGGGAAAAAACCCATTGGCTGCAAAGGGATGTACAACATCAAGTTCAAGGAAAATGGTGCATTTGACAAGTACAAAGTATGGTTGGTTGCATAAGGGTTTTCTTAGCAAGAGGGCATTGAATATTAGGATACCTTTGCTCCTACAACAAAGATGAGCCCCCTCCTACTTGTTCTAGCCACACTAGCACAATTTGGCTGGAAGGCCCATTGTATGGACGTGAAAAGTGCCTTTCTTAATGGAGATTTGCGGGAAGAAGTCTACATGTATCAAACATACTGTTTTCAGGTTTCAGGGAAGGAGCATCTGGTCTGCAGACTGAGGAAGGCCCTGTATGGTTTGAAATAGGCACCTAGGGCATGGTATATCAAGATTGATAGGCATTTGGATGAACAGGGGTTCCAGTGGAGTGCTTCGGATTCCAACATGTATGTGAAACGAGTTGGTAATGATATCATCTTTCTGGTCATACATGTAGATGATATCATTATCATACGTAGTGAGGGAAGTTCAATAACACATCAAATCCAATATGAGAATTTTTTTTGACATGATAGATCTAGGCCTCTCACACTACTGTCTGGTTGTAGAAGTTTGGCAAATAGGTAACAACATTTGGTCTCACAGAAAAAATATGCCAGGAGTTTGTTGGACAAGTTTACAATTACAGATTGCAAAGTCTTGTCTACACCTATGGAGAAAGGGTTTGAAACTTTCTACCAAAACTGACTCTAAGGCAGTCAATCAGTCAATGTACAGGCAGCTAGTTGGTAGCTTGATATATCTTAGAGTCCCTAGACCTGATTTGAGCTTCATTGTGAGCTTCATTTTCGGATTCATGATAATGCCAAAGGTAGAGCACTAGACAACAACAAAGTGAGTGCGGAGATATGTGAAAGGGACACTTGACTTTGGCATTTTCTACAACAGAAGCAAAGACCCTAGGCTGTGTGGGTATACAGATTCAGATTGGGAAGGTTCTATTGATAATAGAAAATCCACTTCTGGATATGCTGTTAGCCTTGGCATAGGTGCAGTCACATGGACCAGCAAGAAGCAGCATGCACAAGCACTTTTGTCAACAGAAGAAGAATATCGAGTAGTGAAAAAAGCATGCTAGGCAGTTTGGCTCAAGAGGATGCATTCAAATGCAACAAGCATATCCAACAGCCCTGTGATGTGAGAACCAAGGCTTGATGAAACTTGCCAAGCATCTGGTCTTTCATGAGCATACCAAACATGTTGAGAACTTGAGGTACATTACCACTTCATCACATGGCTTGCAGAAGATGGGTCTATCAAATTGTAGTATTGTCCTATAAAGGATCAAACTGCAGACATTCTCACCAAGGGTTTGAGTACTGAAAAATATGTAAAATTATGGGATAAGCTTGGTGTAGTTAGTAGATTGACCATTAAGGGAGGGGAGGGTATTAAAGTAAATATTAGTTCACTGTTCAATAATGGTCAATTAGGTACTAGATTTAGGCACTAATAAAGTCAGATGGACTTTAGTTTATTTGATGTGTTTGATGTCTTATTTCACTTTAGTGTGTATTTCGGTCTCTCTCACATTCATAAAGTGGAGTCTCGACTTTATTGTAACCTATATAAGAAAGCTACATTCGAAAAGTGGAGTCTCGACTGTATTGTAACCTATATAAGAAAGCTTTTGCTTTCTCACTATTTACTAAATACAAAGAACACTTTGAGTTTTTCTTTGTTTCTTTATGTGCTCTGTTTCCATAACAAGGGTTGCTGTAAATTGAAGTATAAGACAACAGCTGAGAGATCACAGTAATCCACTTCAACAGCCCCAAATTTCCTGGCAATTCAAGCAGAAAATATACCAAAAAGAGTGCAACTTATCAGCCAATTAATCAGATTTGAAAATGCAGTATGACAGCAGTAAGATCAACCCCTTTTATTCTTCCTTAGATGTCAAATCACCTAAAATTTTCCCTTTTACTTATGTCCAATCAACAAGACAAAAATGGCTGTGAATAGCAAAGCAAAAAGAACATATATAGATCAAAGTTATATCTGAAATGACACAAGATGTGGATAATTGGAAATAGTGTTCTCAGAACCGAATTGGAACTGGTGAAACTGGCCACTCTAACTGGTTTTGGCACTGTACTAGTCTGGTTTGGTGTTTTAGACCTGTTAAAGCTAGTTCTGTATGGAACCGACCATAAAGCACCAAAAAAACCAGTTCCATAAGCTGCAGCTAACTAAGACCACCAAATCTTAAATTAAAAAGGAAAAAATAAGTCACTTAAAGGGAAAGCAAAATACCTAACCCTAGAGTCCCCCCCCCTCCATTTCACTCACACAATAACACAGTGAGAGGATTTGAATGTTGGAGAGTGTCACTGCCTTCAGGGCCAGGGGAATCAAGCTAGAATCCCATTGTCAAGTCTAGTCATGCTAAGGATGAAGAGGATGAGGATTCTGATGATTCTACCATATGATCAGATTATAGAGTCTAGAGTCTATAGTATATACTATAGTTACTTATTAGTATTATGCGACTTTATAGACCATTTAAAGCCCTTTTGTTGATGTCTTTTGGTTTAGACTCTAGAGTTGTATTGCACATGGTGCTATTTTGGTTATATGCACCCTTGCTATATAAATGAGAGACTTTGGATTTTTTTTAATAATGGTTTGGATTCATATGGATGCACATAAGCATACATGTTTTTTCCCAAAATTTGCATATTTTATGTTTTGTTTGGTCGACTAGTTTTTTGATTTGGTATTTTTCTAGTTTCAGCTTGGTTCAGATTTTTGGTGTTGATTGGATCAACGACCAGTTTAGTTCTGATAACTATAGTTGGAGCTTCATATGAAGCTCTAGATGAAGTCCAAGTAAATACCATATCCTTCTCTCAAGGCTACCACAAAAGCTCCACCTATCCCAAAAGGCCTAGATAGGGTAAATCATCAAAACCTACCTCAACCAAGAAGGTCCAAGTTGCAAGAATCTCTCCAACACAACCTCCAAGGAAATAAGTCATACTCTTCTCTTTACAAATCCACACCAGGGTTTTATATCAAAACCCTATTCTCCAATTTCCAAGGGATAAACCCTAACCCTAGAACTCCAAGAAGACTAAGAATCCCTAGTGTCTCAAGAGAGAGAGAGAATACAAGTACAAGTGAAGACTTAGGGGGGAGAGAGATAGAGGAAGTGCACACTCTCTTCTCTTAGTTGCATCTCACCACAAGACAAGGAAGGTCTACAATGCTATGTGGGTCTAAGTCCTTATGAGCAACCTACATGAGCCCTTGTAGGTCACACAAGTGAGACATTCACTCTATAGTACAAATGTCATGCTCTAATGGCGATGTGCACATTAATGACTCCAAGATGATGTGCTCTCTTAAACAAGTCGCTCCTCCATGAGGCTTCAAAATCCTATAAGCAATCGTCCTTGCTAGATAATGCCCACCACAGAATCCACTATGCAACTCTTCCATGAGTATTACTATTTTTGCTTTGATTTTGTTAACATACACGAGAACCAATCCCTTTGGAATCCTCCAGCCTAAACTTTCCTAAATTAAACAATCTTTAGCATTCCTCAATCTTAAAGCTCTTTTCCTGTGATCTGCCAAATGATCAGGATATGATACATTTGTCAAGTAGAATACAATATCCTTGTACCATTCATGAGGTTGGAGATCATCAAAAACTGCTAAAGCCATTTTTGTACCTTTTTCATTTTCCATGTCCAAATATCTTTGGATTTTCTTCTATTAGCATCTTGTCAAGGCCCTGGCCTCATACTAGTGTGGTTGGCTTGAACATCTCTAAATCATATTCTTTAATCCTTGAGATCCATTTCCGTCTTATGCCCAAACAATTTTGTTGCAACAATATATCATTAATTGCAGCATGCAGAGCAAAGGCAATCACCTTTTAAATATCCTACATATCTTCTGAAATGCTTCAGAGCATGAACCAAATCATATGCCTGTTTTTCCAGAATGATGTACTTCAATTTTTATTCTCTTGGGCTCCTATTCATGAATGCTATGGGCTGCTCCAAATTTTACTCATTTTTCTGCAATAAGAACCCGCAGTTATATCCTCTAAATTGAAAGACAAAATCTGGAATTCCTTAGAATAATCAAGACTTACTAACATGGGGGCTGATGTAATTGCCTCCTTGATTTAATGAAATGCTCACTTCCCTTCATTACTAAAATATAAAGCACTATCCTGCTTTAGCATTTCTGATATTGGTTTGGTGATTTTTGCAAAGTTTGGGATAAACTGTCTGATGAAATTGATTCTACCAAAGGATGATTGCACTGCTTGTCTACCTCCGGGCAAGGGAACCTTTTGAATACAACAAATCCTTTCTGGGTTGATTTTGATAGCTTTTTTTGAATCTATGTGACCCAACAACTTTCCTTCATCTAACTACAAACATTGGCATCTTGGGATTCAAGGGTATCCCATATCTTCTGCACCTTTCAAAAACCAGACTGAGATGATGGACATGTCCATTTCTTTCGCTTGAGAAAACTATTAAGACATCTTGATAAATCTCAATGATTTTACCCATAGTATTGTTGAATTCAAAGTCCATTGCTCTCTGAAATGTTGATCCGACATTCAGTAAACCAAAGGGCATTTTGAAATATTCAAATGTTTCCCTGGGTGTGGTAAAGGCCATCTTATATAGATCTTTCTTTTTAATTGTATTTGATTGTAACTTGAAAATCCATCAAACATTGACATCATTCTAGATACATATCAGAAGAAATTGTTATATCAGTAACAATTAACCTAGGAGAGGCCCAATACAACAAGAATATCAAACGTGATTTCTCATATGGGACTTGCGTGTCCTAAAGAGGCTTGACAACCAACTACCTTAAGTATGAAGAAAAGTAAATAGCTATCCAGATTCCATAAGGATCATCACATTTTCTGAACATGTACTCCGTTTTGTGTATAAATGCCCTTGTTTTGCAGGACAACTGCAATTTTTTTTCTGCTCTTATGTGAAATAGGGAATACTTTTCTATTCACAGCTAACTTGTCTATTTCAGGGGAGGGCTAACCTTTGGTTTTATAACTGTTTAAAGGGGTTGTCTTCTTTTGGATGATCACAGGTATTTTATTCTTAAAGTGACTTGCATAATATACCATCTAAGTCAACTCCATTTTCTCTTCTTCAAAAATCATGTATCCACTAATCCATGCAGTTCGAGCAGGGAGGGATTTCCTGAGTAAGAAAAATTATGAGGCTCTGATACTTAAAGCTGATATGAGTGAGGTTGGTAATCAGGATTTGATTTCTATAAAGTTACTACACTCTTAAAGCTCGTTGAGGGAAAGGGAAGATGATTTAGGGCATATGATAGATCCAGAGTCAAGATGGATCTATGCTGGTTGTAATAACATACAATTATTTAGAAAATCAAAATTAAATTTGATAATATCTCTCATTATATAATCTTTTATAATATCTCTCATTATATAAACTTTATATAATATGTGTTCATCATATATTTTCCTTCAACCATTTTTGTTTATATATTGCCATTCATTATATTGGCATTTTATTTTTTAATATTTTTGGGCATTTTATTTGTGATTTTATTCCTATTCTAATCACATTCAATTTATTTGTTATTTTGTTATTTTGGGTTTTTTGACTTTATGTTTTTCATATTTTCTATTTATATTTTTCTCTGTTAATTGATATTAATATGCAATGTAATTCAACCCCACCTTTAACATATTAATATTGGTACCTTCATCAAATAATTGCTTAAATAGAGGCAACTTGTTTGTTTTGAAGTGTAATATGAATGAGTTCAATGATCTAACTGTTAATTGATATTAATATGCAATGTAGTTCAACCCCCTTTAGCATATTAATATTGGTACCTTCACCAAATAATTGCTTAAAAATAGGCAACTTGTTTGTTTTGAAGTGTAATATGAATGAGTTCAATGATCTAAATCATCTTGCATTATATCATTAAAAATCAATGCATCAATCTGGTTTTAAGGTAAAGTTGAATTCAATGTGCCAAGTCATTTTATATAGTGAATTATTTTGATATATTGATATTTTTTTATAAGGTTGATATTGAGATCTCTTGTTTATTAGCTCTATGATATGATATGTATTGTATCAGGTATATGTGGGTTCAGAAAGGAACTGTATTACATCCCTGAATATGGAAGGAGTAATGTACTGAACAATGTACTGTTTATATATTTTCTATATAATACAGCGTTTTTTTCTCTCTGAAAAAAAAAAGAGATATCTTACTTAAAAGGGATATTGAATTATTTTATTTATGGTAGACATTAAAATATTTTTTTTGATAACTTTTTTAAAAATTTCATTTGTCAACTTCATGTTGAGCAAAAAAACTACCCATCTCGTTTATGAAGTGATATACCACATAAATATTTTAACAGTAACGGTTTTATATATATATATACATATATACATATATATTTTAGTTAATGGACATTGAAAAATATTTTTGTAATTAATATTATTTTTAAATGCTATGTGTCAACTGCAATGCCAGAAGGAATTACGCATCTTTATGCTGAACTGTAAAATACAGTTCTCCACATACATACTTGTAAATTTTTGTAGATGTTCTATGCTAGAAGCAATTTCACTTTCCTTTGAAGCAATCATACAATAGGTTTAAGCAAAATGCAGATAGAACATAAAAATAGATCTTACAGAAGACTAATCAGAAACAGAAAAATGTGTGTGTTCGTTTCGGCGGTCAACAGGATGCTTCAACCAGCAAAGTCTCCTTTGGTCAGCCAGCCCAGCATGTGTCACAACAACCCTCCAATCTGTAGATGAGTCAACCCAAGTCAACTCTGCAAAAGTCAACGCTGTCCTGAAAAGTCAACGCAGGGGCAGCAAGCTAAAAGTCAACGCAGCAGCAAACCGGTCAACCCTTTGACCTCGATTTTTGTGCCAGGTAGTATGGCCTTCAAAAATCGAACCTTCCACAAGTTTTCAGCTTGTTTGGACCATGCGTTGACCAAAGTCAACGCTGGTCAAACTTACAGCGAAACCCTAGCAGCAGAAAATCGTACTACAGCTCAGCTGTACGGTCTGTCCTCTTCGTCCTTCACACGTGTGGCTGAAACTCGTCCTTCTTGGTAGCTCGTACTCTTTGATGAGAGAGGAAGATGTGAGTTGTGATGATGATGATAATCTCTCCAACTTTTCCTGTATATATATCCATCAATGAGGGTGTGTGACACATCTGTTGGGCATGTGAGCCTACATTACAAAACTGGCCGACCTTGCACATATAATTTATTAAAAATAATAAATTCAAAATATAAGTTCTGCTCATCGGATTAAGACATATTTTATATGGATTTTACACCTCTCAGAAAGAGGACTCCAACAAAAATATTAGCCTCTTAATCTGAGCATCTTAATATGGAGTTTGGACCTAGTTGTCCAAATTTAACACTCCCTCTCAACTAGGGAGAACTCCATCTATTAGTGCAATCAACATCGTCCGTCATCCCGCCGAAACTTGCTTTGCTGGCTTCTTTATTTCAGAACAGAAGTGGGTTAGTCACAAAGACATCATCCCCCGACTGACATAATCAGTCCAGAGGTCCCAGACCTCACAAATCTTGATCCCAGATCAAGTGGTTGGGCCGTGCCATCCTAGATAGAGAGTACGGCAATCTCTGATGCGTCCATCAGTCTTTGCTAATAGTCTCTAACTTTTCCACACCTCATTGGCCAAATGAGAGGTACTTCCCATGAGCCCTGAACTCAATGGGTAGGATGCATACGGGGCATAGAAAATGAGAGGTGAACCAACTTAAAATCACAACGGTGGGGTCCAAGCACACCACCAAGGTTGGCAAGCCTAGCCTTGTGGTTGCCCATAGCTCCAAGAAGCTCTCCCCAAAGCCCCCCAGAGCTCCCAGAGCTCATCGTCCAACAGGACCCATATCATAGGGTCTTTCCACGACACCAAGACTCTCACGGAAGGTTAGGAACTTGACCTTCCCCAGGGGCTTAGTGAGAATATCCGCGACCTGCTCATCAGTTCCTATATGATCGAGCCTTACGGCGCCTCGCTGTACCATATCCCGGATAAAGTGGTACCCGATATCAATATGCTTGGATCGGTCGTGGAACACAGGATTCTCAGTCATACGAATCCCACTCTGATTATCACAGAGTATCACAGTGGTATCTAGCACATGTCCAAACAGCTCACTAAAGAGCTTCCGCAACCAAACTGCTTCACAACAGGCCATACTAGCAGCAATGTATTCGGCCTCCGCGGTGCTCAAGGCCACCGACTTCTGCTTCCTGCTCATCCATGAGATCGAAGCAGAACCAAGATTGAAGCAGCATCCCGATGTGCTCTTACGATCCACCACACTGCCAGCCCAATCGGCATCAGTATATCCACAGAGTATCACACTCCCGGCAGTGTATCTCAGCCCATGGTTTATCGTGCCTCGAAGATATCTCAGAAGATTCTTGGCACCAACCCAGTGAAAGTGATGAGGCTCAACCATCTGTTGACTCAAAGTGTTCACTGCAAAACATATATATGGACGGGTGTTCACTAAGAACATCAAAGCTCCAAGAACATCAAAGCTCCTATGAGTTGGCGATACTCAGTAGGATTGGCCAAGATAGGCCCAGCAGCGATGCCACTCAACTTCTTAAAGTTGAGTTCCATCGGTGTCGACACGGACTTACAGTCCACCATCCCAAATCTTTCCAGAAGCTTCACAATGTATTTTCCTTGAGAAAGGAAAATCTCTCCAGGTCTCTGCCAGACCTCCAGGCCTAGAAAATAGTGCATCGGTCCTAGGTCCTTCATCTCGAACTCAGCAGCGAGCTCCCTCTTACATTGATGAATGAGAGGGTCAGCACCTGTCAGGAAGAGGTCGTCCACATACAGCACTAGAATGAGAGGCTTCCCCTGCACAACCTTGAAGTAAAGGTTCGGATCAGCATTACTTCGAGTGAAGCCCAGCTTCATCAAGTAACTATCCATCCTTTCGTACCAAGCTCTGGGTGCTTGCTTTAACCCATAGAGGGCTTTCTTCAACTTGCAGACATGAGTGTCTCGATCCTGAACTTCAAATCCCAGAGGTTGTTCCACATACACCTCTTCCTTTATTGCACCATGCAGAAAAGCGGTCTTGACATCCATCTGATGAAGACTCCATCCTTGCGTAGCAGCAAGGGCTATGATTGTTCGGATGGTGGTATATCGTGCCACAGGTGCAAATATATCGTCATAGTCAATTCCTTCCTTTTGAGAGAAGCCACGGGCAACAAACCTTGCCTTAAACTTTTCAGCACTCCCATCAGATCCATGTTTGATTTTGTAGAGCCATTTAGTGGTGACAACAGATTTGTCCTTCGGTCTCGGGACCACATCCCAGACATCATTCTTCATAATAGACTCATATTCTTCATGCATAGCATCCTTCCAGACTTGATGCTTGATGGCTTCCTCAAAAGATCCAGGTTCAGATTGTACAATAGTACTCATGGCGGCTAGATACCCTTGGTATCTACACGGCTTCTTGCTTTCTCGGAATGTCCCCCTTGGGGCAGCATGACCCTCAGCATCTTCGAGGGTGTCCCTGAGCCATGATGGTCTCTTTCCCAGTGAAGGGGGTGGATCAATAGGGTCCATTGGCCCTTCAATATCAGGCATAGTCTCATCCTGGGGTTCTTCCAGATTTCCAGGTCTTTCTTCATGATTTTCTTCAGATCTAGGAAGATCTACTACTTTCTTCGGGGAAGCATCTTCGTCAAAAGTGACATCATGGCTTATCTCTACTTCCCTTTGACCAGGTACATAGACTCTATATGCCTTAGAAGTCTCACTGTAGCCCACAAACATTCCTTTCTTCCCAGTAGCATCCAACTTACTTCTCTTTTCTTTCGGCACATGAAAATAGACAGGACATCCAAAAATTCTAAAATGTGAGACATCGGGTTTCTTACCAGAGAAAACCTCTTCGGGAGTTTTGGAGTCCAGAGCGGAATGAGGGCATCGGTTTTGAATTTACACAGCAGTATTTGCAGCTTCTCCCCACAGAAACTTTGGTAGACCCTGGTCACATAGCATGGCACGGGCAGCTTCCACAATAGTTCTATTCTTGCGTTCGGCAACACCATTCTGCTCAGGAGTATATGCAGTGGTAGTCTCCCTCTTAATGCCAGCTTCTCTGCAAAAGTCTTTGAACTCATTTGACTCATATTCAGTGCCATTGTCAGTCCTCAAAATCTTGATCTTCTTTCCGGTCATATTTTCCACCAAGGCTTTGAATGTACGGAACCACATGAAAGCCTCATCCTTCTTCTTCAAGAAATATATCCAGGTTTTGCGAGAGAAGTCATCAGTAAATGTCATATTGTAAGAACATCCCCCCAGGGATGTTACAGGCAACATACCAGAAAGATCAGAATGAACCAGTTGCAATATCTCGGATGTCTTTGTGACACTTGAGGGGAAAGGTCCCCTTGTATGTTTTCCTTCAGCACAGCCCTTACATACACCTTCATGATTATTTCCAAATCGAGGTCATCTGTCACCACCTTCCTTGCTTCGGAAGGGCTTTTGGCATGAAGGTGTCCAATCACCGGTGCCATGGTTGGTTTTGGCCGGATAGTATGCAGTCATAGCTCCCAACGGACTCCCTCCAACCTGATAGAGTGTACCAACCCTAAAACCAATAGCTTCCTTGAAGCTCTTCTTCCACATGAGCACCTTTCCATCAGAGAAAGTTACATTGAATCCTTTGTCTTCCATGGCAGATACAGACACAAGGTTCTTCTTCAATTTGGGTACATAGAGTACATCTTGCAAACGGAGGACTTGTCCTTGGGACAAGTGGAGGGTCACAGTCCCGGTCCCTTTTACAGGATAAGTGGCATTATCCCCAAGGATAATTTCTAGATTAGTATCCCTTTCAACCATGTCAGAAAGTGCTTCCTTAAATCCGGTGATATGTCTTGAGGCACCACTATCAATTAGCCAGACATCCATCGTGTCGGGCAGAGATGCAGCTGAGAGAGCAGATACCAGAATATACTCATTTCTTTTATCAACAACATTAGACTCCTCATACCTGGTATTTCGGGACCTTTTAGAAGGTTGATTGTTTCCACCAAAGTGAGCCTTCCTCTTTCCTTTGGATTTGTCATTTCTTTGATTCCCATTCCTTCGGTTGTTGTTGCTATTGTCACCATCGGGAGAATCCTTCTTGAAGGGGCATTCTCTAGCATAGTGTCCAGGCTTATGGCAGGTGAAACATTTACCCTTCTTCTCTTGAGTCTTAGTCCTTCCTTTGTCCTTAGAACCACTAGAGTTCTTCTTTCGGGAATGAGCACCATAGGCAGCATTTCTTTCATTATCAAATTCCTTCATCCTTGTTTCTTCTTGCATACATCTTGACAGAAGCTCATCAAAGTTAGGAATGGTATTATTGTTGAGAATAGTAGTTGTGAATACTTTTCATTCATATGGAAGTCCTCCAAGTGCGGTGAGAACCATCTCACGATCAGCTATTATCTCCCCAATAGCTAGCAGATTGTTCCTGGTTTCGGTCAATTTCATAAAGAAAGTTTGAATAGACTCGTCTCGGCCCTTCTTCATATTCTTCAACTTGTTCTTGAGGAATAGCACTTGGTTCACATTGTTTACTTGAAACATAAGTATCAATTTGTCATACATCTCCTTGGAGGTGCCTAGTTCAGATATGTAGGCTACCAGACTCTTATGTATGGATTCCCTGATCAGCAGCTTTGCTCTGATTTCTCCCTTCTTATACTTGTTTCTAACAGCAGCAGAGGCATTGGATGGAGGTTCTTGAATCCTCCCTGTCACATGATCCAAGAGATCATGATCTTCTAATTTGAGATCTAATATCATCTTCCAGGGATGGAAGTCATCACTTCCGGTCAGCTTGTCATTCTCCTTGAATTCAAGACTAGTGGAACCCATTTCCTCCGATGATGATTGCTATAGATAGAGTTTGTCTTCACCTCAGCTCCGATACCATGTAAATTTTTGTAGATGTTCTATGCTAGAAGCAATTTCACTTTCCTTTGAAGCAATCATACAATAGGTTTAAGCAAAATGCAGATAGAACATAAAAATAGATCTTACAGAAGACTAATCAGAAACAAAAAAATGTGTGTGTTCGTTTCGGCGGTCAACAGGATGCTTCAACCAGCAAAGTCTCCTTTGGTCAGCCAGCCCAGCATGTGTCACAACAACCCTCCAATCTGTAGATGAGTCAACCCAAGTCAACTCTGCAAAAGTCAACGCTGTCATGAAAAGTCAACGCAGGGGCAGCAAGCTAAAAGTCAACGCAGCAGCAAAACGGTCAACCCTTTGACCTCGATTTTTGTGCCAGGTAGTACGGCCTTCAAAAATCGAACTTCTCACCAAATTTCAGCTTGTTTGGACCATGCGTTGACCAAAGTCAACGCTGGTCAAACTTACAGCGAAACCCTAGCAGCAGAAAATCGTACTGCAGCTCAGCTGTACGGTTTGTCCTCTTCGTCCTTCACACGTGTGGATTAAACTCGTCCTTCTTGGTAGCTCGTACTCCTTGATGAGAGAGGAAGATGTGAGTTGTGATGATGATGAAAATCTCTCCAACTTTTCCTGTATATATATCCATCATGAGGGTGTGTGACACATCTGTTGGGCATCCGAGCCTACATTACAAAACTAGCCGACCTTGCACATATAATTTATTAAAATAATAAATTCAAAATATAAGTTCTGCTCATCGGATTAAGACATATTTTATATGGATTTTACACCTCTCAGAAAGAGGAATCCAACAAAAATATTAGCCTCTTAATCTGAGCATCTTAATATGGAGTTTGGACCTAGTTGTCCAAATTTAACAATACGTGCTTAATACATTTTCCTGGGAGTCCTAAAAGTCTTTTCCATAACAGGAGAGAATACTGCACAGTTAGAAAGTAGAGTTGTCTGTCATTGTGGAAGGAATTACGCATCTTTATCCTGAACTGTAAAATACAGCTCTCCACATACATACTAAATTGGCTTTATTGCTTTATCCATTGCTTTAATGTGTTTTTAGTGTGATAGTGAGTGCTTAATACATTTTCCTGGGAGTCCTAAAAGTCTTTTCCATAACAGGCGATAATACTGCACAGTTAGAAAGTAGAGTTGTCTTTTGTTTCAGAGGATTTCGGGTTAAATCATGCATAGGAGCACCCCGTTATGCCACCATTGGTTGTGGCCATCTATGTCCTGCATTTTTTTTTTAAGAATGATTGACCTGTTTAACTCTCGGATGGTGGCTAATCTACTCTAAGGCTTAGCCACCTCGGAGGGAAAAGATTGAGTCAGTGGGTCATTGTTCGATTCAGGTCTATGTTGTTAGTCAATACTACCTCGCTCTCCAAGACTTGCAATGATCTCCACTTTGAATGCAGATAAACTATTCTTTTTGTAAGCCTGAAATTAGTTGAGTAATTAGTCCCTTACTAGCCAAGATTTAAGATTTACAAGGATTTCCACTATGAATGGGGATAAACTAGTAATCTGGATTTACAAGGATTTCCACTATGAATAGGGATAAACTATTATTTTTGTAATCTGGAACTAGTTGGCAGGATTTCTGTAGATGTTTTGTGCATATGTGAACTGGTTTCTATTTTGTTCCCTCAATGTAATTCAGAGCATTGATCTAACTATAAGAATTTCAAGTGGTCATTTTGTGCTGACTACTTTGATGTTTCTGTTTCAATTGAAATAAGTTTCTAAAAAGAAGTTTGTAGATAACGAATAGTGACTCTCATCTGAAACCAGTGTTGGATTGGTAAAGTTTTTGGTCAAAGTATTGCTTAAAAGTTTTTGGTCCAAGTAATGCTTTATAATCTGCTTTTGTTTATAATTAATTACTATGCACGGGAATTATTTAATACACATATAATGCACTCCATTGAAATGAGAATATTAATAGGGAAGAAATCCAAACATAGGGACATGGCACTGAAAATGTTAAACTTTATACAAATCTTATCATATTTGAACATTGTATTACCTTGACATAAAAAAATCGGAGTTGTCTAAGGAGGTGAAGGAATTGCCAGGACTGATAAAAGTGGCCGGAATCCAGGCAAAAGAAAATTAAGAAATCTTGCAGTAGCAGTGTTTGAATCATATTTTTGATGGTGAAAATGGATTCAGCACCATCAAAAACCTCGAGGGCACCAAAAATCTTGAAATTTAATAGCTATAACCTGGATTTACAAAATTCCATGCTGGATTTTAATAAAATCTTGCTAAAATTTCCATGATTTTCAGGGCAAAAAAAACAAGCTGGTTAGACTAGGGCAAAATAATCCAGTTCTCAAACAACATCTTGATGAACACTAAAATGTGCTACTTATGTGAAAGAATTTTTTTAATCTTAGATTAAATTTATGAAAAAATCCAGTTCTCAAACATCTTAATGAACACTAAAATGTCCTACTTGTGTGAAAGAATCTTTTTAATTTTAGATTAAATTTATGAAAAAAGCGCTGAAGATCATTTGTCACATTTTTCTTCCATAAAGGACTGTTGTTATGCAATATAACGACAGTGAAGTGAGAGAGTTGTTATGCAATATAATGACAGTGAAGTGAAGAGAGTTACCTCTCCAACTTCGTATCACAGCTTAAACTATTTATGCTACAAGTATCATGTTTCTAACTCCCATGCACCCATTTAAGCTTTGAGAAGCTTTTACTTCCTTTCTATTGGAACAGGCACTGGTCACTACATTTGCAAGTTAGATTCATGTATTAAGTCTTTTCTCTCTCTTGTTCAATCATTTATGGCAAATTATTTTTGAACAATCTTTTTCCGAATTGGGTTTCCTCCTAATTTCTGAGAATGACATGCACCCATTTTTGAACTGTCCTTTTTTCCTGCATTATTTTTCTATCATTCAAGGTAGTCCTAACAAAAAGTGAATTTTGATCATTGTACTTATCAGGCATTCTCTAGCTCTGTTAGATTTAAGATCTTGCTATTTAGCACTGTTAGACATCACTGGATCATTATTTTGAGATGGATGGATGAATTTTAAGGAATATTCTTGTTCATGGAGAGTTTCGTAATTGGTTGGTCTCATTTCTTTGCAGGTATTAGGGAATGCAAAGGGAGCTATGGCAGTTGTTGTCTCCATCTTGCTTTTCAGGAACCCTGTTTCCATCACAGGGATGCTCGGTTATATTCTAACAGTCATTGGGGTAATTCTCTACAGTGAATCAAAAAGGCGGCGGAAGTGATATTTAATTTAGAATTAGAAAAAGCTTCTTATGTGCACTTGGGCATTCTTCATGCCCATGTCCTCCATTGAAGCAGTGTCATCTGCGGCCTAAGCTTCGAAGGGGATATTTCCTTGGAAGCCAGATAAGGATTCCCTCTGAACTAATTGGAGACCATTAAGCACTTGGGATAATAAATGTGAGCAGTTGTTAGGTCACTACGGTATTGAATCTGGCTCTACAGGATTCTGTATCTCCTTTAAATTCTTTTGGGAATCAGCCAATTTCAGTTGGTGATTCACATGTTTTTTCATCAATCCATTAATGAAAGATGGCATGGCCATTGATGTTTTGAAAGTAATAAGTTTTATTCATCATGGTCTATCATGGATGTTTTGAAAATAATAAGTTTTAAGCATCAGTGTCTTTTCTAAATTTAATGGATGTTAAAATTTCATTATGGTTTTTTTTAAATCTAGTGGATGTTAAAATTTTATTTCATTTTAAAATTAGACTAGTTTTTAAAAATTAATTGCAATGTATTGTGTTTTAAATATTTATTTTTATTTATTTTTGCTGGACAAAGCTGAGAGTTTCATTTTTTCAGGTACATTTTTATTTTCCATGGGTTTGTTAATTAAGTTGTAATTTTACTTTTGGATGTGGATGATTCATCGGAATGACGGGACATCAGTCCCTGGGCATCTCCCAAGGAGACTCGCATGGGATAGCCAACTGGCCCCCTGCGACTCCATTAATATGAACATTAATATGCCAGCTCTCGACGCATTAATTCTCCATCGCCGACATTCTCCCTACCTCGTTCTGCTCCGTCAGTTCATTATGGCCTTCATCTCCAGCTATCCAGAACATTCTTGCTCCGCCTGTTGCTCTTTGCATCTCCTCTGCAGCGTTTGCCCTGAAGCATGTGCTGAGGCCAGCGCCTGCACACAGACAGGGCGGCGTTGCTCCTTGCTCAGTTGTATTGAAACCATGCCGGGCTCTCATTTTTCCCACAGTGCTTTCTGCTTCTCCAACGCAAATTTGCAGATTCCTCTTGGATTTCAACGTGAGTTTGATTCAGCCCCGTCTTGCTCTAATTGTCTCAGGCCTTTGCAAGCAGACGAGCCTGCCATGCCTAGGCTCCGACATAGGATGCGATGCCGCCGTGGTTCAACCTGTGGTCGGCCTGCAAGCTCGAGACCCTCTTCCAATCGGGGTGAAGCGACTTCCTCTGAAGATGCTGAGGGACGACAGGGCCAGGCCACCCGCAGTCACTGGGGAAGTGACGGTTCTCCTGGTTCTGCTCACGAAATTCAGCCCCCTTCGCATCCCTCAAGACCCTTCTCCACTGCGCCACGCCCATCGGGCAGTCATATCTTGAGGCAAACCTCGCAGAGGGCGGAGCTCCGCTTCGACTGCTCGTTTGATCGACCCACTGTCACTGCTTACATTACTGTCACCTTGCGTGAGGAGTCGACTCTCTCTCCTCCTCCTTTGTCTGGGCCACCTCCCTCCCCTTTTGGTCTGTGCCCTGCCCCAGCTGCGTTTTCCTCTGAACCTTCAGTCGCTCCCCCTACTACTGCTCCTCCCACCTTGGGTCAATTTGCAATGTAGGTGGATGCAATGCCTACGGGCAATGAAGGTGACCAGAACGAAGGCGCAGGTGATGATGGTGACTAGAAAGATGCAGAAGATTCCGAGGATAAGTACTGGTGTCCCATAGTGGAGGAACCGCCTTCACCAACCCACAAGCAGTGACTCCGGTTAGCCTGGTTTCTACATGGTTTTTGAGTTCCTCTATTTTGAAAGATGCACTGTTATTTTAGCTGTTTACAGCAGCAGAAGCTGCATGCTACTGAAAGTTTTTTGTTTTCTTATGTTGTATGTAATGGACTATGCACCGGTTTCCCTGTCAAGGGCGGTGAAATCTCTCCTAACAGAACTGGTTTCCCATACAGGGCAGTTCTTCACTCTGTTAAAGCATGGACATCAAGCCCAGCTTCAGGCTCACACAGCTGAATTGAGGCAGTTTTGTAATACTATGTTTCTATAATAGAATTAGCATAATTTAGAAAAAAAAAAGTTGTAATTCTACATTTTAATTTTAATAAGTTTGCTAAATAAATTTTACAATGAATTAATTTACCTAAATAACCTTAATATTTTATTTAAATATTTTATAAAATTAAATATATATTATATAAAGTAAATAAGATAATAGTATATTTTAATTTAATTCTTAATTTGATATTTTTTTCAATTAAATAATGTTCATTTTAATGTCTAGTTCTTTAATTCAATATTATCTCTTTTTATCTAAACTTTAACCAATATAATTTCATATTTATTAAGTCTTTACATTTTTATTATAATTTTATAATGCATAAAATTTATTTAAATATAATTTTATGTTTATTAAATATTTATAATTTTATTACTGGTTTATTTTGATTTATTGTATAATTTGATTTGCTATTATACAATAATTGGAGTGGCATACACACTCACCATCAAATACAAAGTGCAACATCATGCATTTAAGTTTACTATCACTTACAGAGAGCACCATCATGCATTTGAGGTGCTAGAAGCCTCCTAAGGGTGCCTTGCTTATCATTGCTGCTATTGAAAGGGTGCCAAAGAAGAATATGCTATTTGTAACCCCTGTCAGTGTATGCTATTTGTAACCCTTGTCAGTGTACTAGGATGGATCAAAGCAACATGATGAATTCCATAATGATAATAAGAAGATAATAAATTCCACATAATATGGATATTGCTCTATCATAACATTAACCCACAATCAATATGTTGTTAAAGGTGTTGTGTTTGTACTTTTCTTGTATTATAAAATCTTTTAGGTTCCCATGTGTCTAATTTTGAATACTATTATTTTAGGTGACTATTTCAATATGAATGGGGTAAAAGCTCAAAGAGAAAATAAGAAAGATTGTACAAGTTTAATGTGCATTTTTATTGGATATAAATAGAGAGTCTTAACATACCAAAAAGATGGAGCTAAGCAAAATAAATTACAAAAATTCAAATTGAAAATACCATTTAGAACATATTCTAAATTTTAAAAGCACATAATGTAAATTAATATTTATAATATTTATAAATAAAAGTAGGCTAGCTAAAAATAAAAAAATAAATTATAAATAGATAAAACATAATTAGTATGCCTAGCAAAAAAAAAATTATTTCCATTCCATTAGATGGTAGTATGATCTACAAACTATAATTAAATCAATATAATTATGATGTATTATAAGGATAAAAAATTTCATTGTAACAAAACAAAAGATAATTATAATTAGATAAACATAATTAATATTATAGAAAAATAGGAAAACTTTCATCGGTAAGATAGTAGTACAATCAAGAATATTTGTAAGTGATATTATTAAATTAATAAAGACATTATAATTAATAGGATTTAAAAATCTATGTATATAAGGTTAGAATTTGAAAAACATTTCACCTTAACATGTGTCTTTATTGTTAATTGCTGAGCATTATTGATGGTATGTTCTCTTTTCACCTTTTTTTTATTAAAATCTGTGTTACCTTCCAAGTTGTATTATGAGTTGGCTTTAGAATTTGATGGATGTTTTTCTTGCTCCTAAACAATTTTAGCTTTACTTGTTCAATTTCAATTTGTGTTGTTGTCCAAGTTAGAGTTGTACTATGAGGTGGCTTGAGACTCTAAAATAAGTTTACCTTAATCCTCCACTTTCATTACTTTTCTTGTTAAATTAAGAATTTGATAGTATTTTACCTTGATTGTCTTCTAAGTGGGAGTTGTATTATGAATTGACTCTTGAATATGATGGAGTTTTACCTTGATCCTCAACTTTTTTAGCTTTTCTTGCTTTCCTCTTTTATTTTATTTTATTAGTTCTTCATGTTTTTGAAATTCTCTGTCCCCATTAATAACCACCACTTTTTGGAGAGGCTCGAATAAGCAACTAAATTTCCATATGCATGACTAGATTTGTGCCAAAAGGTGGCAATTGAATCCTTCAAAGACTAGAGTTAGTTCCTCTAGGAGGCTTATATGTGACCTCCCATGGGAGGTTTCATTGTCAAGTCCCAAATTCTTCAATGATTGGATTGAAGAACCATGCCTAGGCCTCGAGAACATCAAGTTTATTTCTGTCTTATTCAAAAATAAAAATAAAAAACAAAACAAGACATTAGGTTTATTTATTTTTGATTAAAAAATAAAAATAAAAAAACAAAACAAGATAAGATGAACATAAGATTGTGTAATTGACATAGATTCGTATTAACTCAGACCTTGGAGCACCAAAAGGATCAAATACCTTGAGGTGTAAATTCTTTGATCATTTAATATAGATTTAGAATAATTGTGGTCTCATTCAACTCCCTAAGATTAAGAACTATATATATATATATATATATATATATATATAATTTTATTTTCTATTTAAATATTTATATCTACATTGTAAAGATTTTTTCCCCTAGTAAAAATCACAATTTTATTCATAATGAACAAAATTACATTGTAGATGTTAGAAAGCATATGCCTAAAGCATCAGATCCTGGTATCCAAGATCAATAACAACTCATCAGAGAGTTAACACAAATCTACTATTTTCAACCTTTCTTTTTTTCCAGTTTTCGCCAACCACTAGAGTTGGGAGTGGAAGATACAATAGTCATCTGAGTCTCTTTTACATTTACATGGATTTCTTTATCAGAATTTGAACTTTATGATGCATGAATTCGTTTGGTACCATTGAATTCTTTTTCAGATGGGATTTTCTCAATCTACTTTTGCTGAACGGAAGGCATTGGAACTATTGAAGAAATTTGCTTGACATCGCTCTTCTGCATGGCTTCCTGGGAATTCTGGACATTATTGTTTGAGGTGTTTTTTGGGATTTTGGCTTCCTGGGAATTCTGGACATTATTGTTTGAGGTGTTTTTTGGGATTTCTACATCCTCTGCTTCGACTTCCTAGGATTCTGAAAACTGCCAACCTTTTGGCTTTGGAGCTTGTTGCCTTTTCCTTTTAGGGTCTTTTTTTGGTTGAGGACACACATTTTGAAGATGGCTGACTTGTAGACATATGCGACAACGAAAGTCATATTCTCATAATCAAGAGGTTGGGACCACTTCAGATTGTTGTGAATCAGAGTAATGCTATTAGGTAAACCTTTACTAAGATCCACCTTTACACAAATTCTGTCAAAAGTGAAAATTCCTTCTAATACTCTGTGATGCCAAAAATGTAGGGGTAGGTTATGTAATCTGACCCATACTAGAATTTTGGATACCACCATGGTATTTGCATCGAATCCTGGAAACCAAGGTGCCATGAATAGACCTGCAGTGCCCCAAAACTATGGTCTCTCGTTTAATACATAATCCAGATCTTTTGTTGTGTCAAACTTTACAATAAAAAAACCCCAAAACATGGGTGAATATCACAATTTTATTTCCAAGTAGAGAAAATCCATTGATGTAAATTCTTCGATTTGGGCCAAAATCCATTGAATCTGCATATAACTGCTCTTGCATGGAAATCAGAGTAAAGTTCATTTACCTTGGGCAAGTTGATTGTCAATGCCGACACTTGGTTCATCTGCTCCACAATATAGGGACCAAGAAGATTGGGGGATTGTTCTGCAATTTTTTGTGGATCCCTCTTCCCTTTAACTACATCTTTGAAGAAAGCTAGGCCTTTGGAACTAGATCCAGGAAAACCTCGGGCAAGTTGATTGTCAATGCTGACACCTGGTTCGGGCAAGTTGATTGTCAATGCTGACACCTGGTTCGTCTGCGCCACAATATAGGGACCAAGAAGATTGGGGGATTGTTCTGCATTTTTTTATGGATCCGTATTCCCTTTAACTACATCCTTGAAGGAAACTGGGCCTTTGCAACTAGATGCAGGACAACCTCCAAGAAGTCTCATGTTCAGGATGATGGCTAAATCAGGTACAATGCCACAATCCTGCAAATTGTAGTCCTTTTACAATGATTTCCCTGCATAAATAAAATTTTGGAGTCTTGCTGGAATACCCAACTATTCTTGAATATTTTTCTTAAGAGCTTGTACCCGATCCTAGACCCAGACCCTCATACGCACTGATTTACCTCAGTGTTTTAATAAAAATTTGGATCAGAACCCCTTGAAGCAGATTTGGGGATTGGCATCCCCGATTTGTCCATATATTGGTCACGACTAGTAGATTTGAGGGTAAATTGGGAGTCTAATGGTATAAGATGGAATTGAGAGCCTCCCCGACATCAAATGCTCCAAAACTCCAATCCATGCAATGCCCCAAATCCAGCAGATCAGATTGGAAGATTCAATGAGATCCCCAAAATCGATTGATTCGATGAGATCCACAAAATCTGTGACTGGAATAGTCTGAGGTTGGTGACCATGATTTGGCGCCAAACAATCCCTCCATTGTGCTTTCTTCGCTACACGACAATCTTGAGATATCATTCATAACCACACATTTTATTTGCAGATCTATCCAGAAAGATCCCGCCTGAGGATTATGCTGCTCTTTTATTGATAGATGACTTAAATCCACACCCCGATCTGCTAATAGCGACATATCAAAACGCTGAACAAAACCCTTGTCCTTGAAAACCATGCGATCTGAACAATAATCAAAGAAAAGTGCTAGGTCTGAACGAAAGCGTGTAAGATCTGACACATAACAGGTCCTACCGGATTGAAAAAAATTGGTGTTCAAGACCCCACATGCAACAAAATGAAAGGCTCCCCCATAGCTCTGAAACTCCATCAAAGCGACTCCCACATCTCGCTGGGTTTCTCATTTAGCGTATTTTTGTGTCTGTCGCGCCGACTCCCTTGAGAATACCCAAACACAAATGCCATAAAAATTACCCGTGGGTGCTTTGAAAAGCTTCTTCTGGAGCAGAGCTGACCCAATATAAATGGCCAATTGAAAAAATAGGACGCTCGCCACTCTTCGTCTTTTTTGGTGATTCAATGAGGGATTTTGCCCGAAAGAACGAGCCTATCCCATCCACCAAGATAAACATGACCGAACTTTGGCCATAGGCAAGGTTGCCGAGAATTGCAGTGTCGAGATCGACTAGTGTGATAGTGACCAACTCAGCTTCAAAAAGCAGAAAAACCCTAGCATCATGCGGCATCTTCCCCCACAAATTCATTCTTCCCATTTATTATTTTAAGTTATATGGTTTTTTACAATATAAAGATACTTATATATAAATAATCTATTTATACTATTTAAATTTTGTATTTCTTTTAATAAAATCCACCAAATTTTTAGTTATAACGGTATGAAGCTTTACTTTAAAAAATTACCATGATACTTACATGATGGATATTCTATGTTTGGCATGAAACCTTCACTTTGATTAAGATGATAATAACTACATGTCATATAGTAAGAAAACAGAGTTGTCTTTAGTGCGACTTTTTGAAGTTTCATGTGCCGGAATCCGGTGAAAAATTTTGAAGTTAAATCTTGGTTTTTGTTATTCAAATTGGTTTTTTTGACTCTATATATGGATTTGGCACTCTCAAAAACCTCTAAGACACTTCAATTGTGCAAAGTTAGCAATCAAACTTCTCTTTTCAATAAATTCTTGCCGAAATTTAGAGAAATTACACCGTAAAAAGTCACCGTAAAAACCTTCAGAAAGTCGCACTAAAAACTACTCAGTAAGAAAACAAAATGGTTGCATGTCCCTTGCTTGGTTTTGGTCAAAAATATACACATAGCAACTTTGTACAAATTGGATATAGCCATATGTAATGTCGTACCAGTTTAGTAGTATTAGTGTAGCATTATTCAACTTGATTGTGATGCTTTAGTATTGGTAATGTAGTAGTATGAGTGTGATGGCAATTAATGAAGAAAACGAACAACATTCATTCGGATAATGCTTTGATATAGATAGTTAATACAAGAAATGATTACCAAAATCAGAAACATGCTTCAAATTTTATATTTAAGGAAATTTGTTTTTATGATAAATCATATAATAAAGTTCTCCATGTAAATAAATTTTAAATTAAAGTTTTTTTTTGGAATACTACTTTTATATATATAATTTTTTGAATAGTATTTTATATATCATAATAAACAAACTATATATATTATTATATGTTATTTTAAAATTTATAATGAATATAAAGATGATTTATTATATTTGTAAGGAATCACATTTTATATAAAATAAATGGTTGGTAAATGTTTATAAAGATGAATCTACAATAAGCATCAAAACACTTACTCTGTGATACATCTAACATTGTTAAAATTAAAAAATAATAAAAACTAACTAAATTATAACTTTATTTTAAATTATTATTATTATTAATTATTAAAAAATACACCTTAAACATATATACATTTAGAAAAGTATGGAACACGATTCTTAATCATGGAGATTTAATTTCATAAAAATTCTTAATTCGTAAATAGGCTTTGTTACAATATCATGAGCCAATATCATGACTTATAGATATCAAGTGCCCAAAAAACCATAACTCACCTCACTGGCACTTATTCAAATACTTTTTTTTTAATAATCAATTTTATTAAAAAGATAAAAAGAATAATAAATACTTCGAAAAGAAATCTCAACTATATTTATTTGTATACTATCATAAATATTCTATAAAAATCAAGTATCCACCATTTATTTAACAATTATTGATAATTAAATCATATTAAAATAAAATTGTAAAAACCAAGATATAACATTTTATATATATATATATATATATATATATATATATATATATATTATTTTTGTTTTGATCGTATATTTTGTGAATAACATATTATATATATGTATGGTATTTTTATTTTGATTGTATATTTTGAGAATAATATATATGTATGATATTTTTATTTTGATTATATATTTTAAAAATATTTCAAAACTAAATTGTTCGACAGAAATAACCTAAACCCCTATCTATACCCGTCTATCTGTCAGGCTTAAAATCTGCAATCTAAATAAATTCAGCAAGCTTACACACCATTGGCCATTTCTATTTCTTTCCATCTCATACAATACAAACTTCTAACAGCCAAGTGCTAAATTTCACTAACTGCCGCTGTTCTCTTCCAGATTCGGAAACTTGAAAATATAATCAAAGGATCTAGAATCCTGGAAAGGATCTACATCCACTTAGGTGCATTCAGGGAGAGACCATCTCTGAAAATGATGTACTTTCTTTACAATCTGCGCCTCTTCAAGTTTGTTAATTTCATTAAAAAAAACGGGAGCCTCTTAGACTCATCAAAGTTCAGGTTCTTGGGAGGTTGAATGTTATTATTAACATGTTTCCACTGGCATTCAAATAAAGATGTTTTTGTTTTCACCCCTGCCTTTGGGTTTCCAACGTTCTGTCTCTCTGAATGGATATTTTGCCACTGCCATATCTAGCTCTTGCCCAAACGTGCAAGCGTAGACTTGTTTCCCCACATATGGTAACAAGGGAAGTTTCTTTCCAAGAATGTTGGAATCTTTTAAATCAAGCATCCACACACTGTACATATTATGTTGTTGGGCCTTGCATTTTTCTGTTATAAGGTATTGATAAGCACATATACTCTCTCACAAGTCACACACAAACAATGCAAAACAAGCAGAGACTCTGGGGCACTGAAAGCATAGAAGCCAACGGCATAAAACCTGTTAAAGTTTGTTTCAAGCGGCCCACAAGCAGATTGCAGGGCAAAGATATTTCATAGCACAACCAAGCTGTCGGATGATGTGAACATGCGTAGCTCATAAGCACTCCCGCTTAAGGTATGGAACGAGGAAGGGGGAGTGTGTGCCAGTGTTTCTAATTGAAGTAGACAACCGAATGGATATTTGACATAAGAAACCAGAGCTCGAAGGGTTTGAACATGTAAAACCAAGGTTTCTAAGGGTTTGATTTCAGAATATAACATAAATGCGTTTAAACATGATAACCGGTCAAGAAATTTCACAAATGATATAGGGCAAGTGAAAATTGCCTCATTAGTCAAAGTTGGGAAGTGGGTTTGGGTCAATGCCAAACGATATCAAACCATTTTAAAACGAAGACTAACTTGTCTAAAATAGGAGCAGACAAAGAAGAAAAGGTCTCAAAGGAAAAGTATTCAAATAAGTACTCTTTGCAAGCATCTGACAACAACAAGTCCAAAAGAAAAGGAAAAGTCATTAATGATTTTGCCTTCTATAGTCCCACATCCACACCTCAAACTTGGTCATCTGATCTTTATGTGAAAGAACTGTTAAATGTAAAAAAGAGGTTGGAGGTTGTAGAAGCTAAAGAGCAGGAAATATATCCTACAATTCATACAATAACAACTAAAAACCAAGCTTTAACAGAAAGCAACAAAGTTTTGAAGGATAAAGGGAAAGTAGTTGCCCAAATAGAAAGTCATGAATAGACAACAAGAGAAAAAAGGAAATGAGATTCCGCAAAACTTTCCAAAACCTGAGCTCGTAGAAACAAAGCTGCAATGGCAAGAACAAATATGCCAAGCATGGAGAGTAAGTAAGCTTAACGATGAGATAGCCAAGCTCATAAAAGTCATCATGCTTAGCTTGCACGATAAATATATCATTCTAAGCAAGAAACAACTCTTGATGGGTTCTCGGTTTTTTCTAGAAGAAGATTTGACTGTAAGACAACAAGAGGAAAGGAGGAAGGAAATGTCAAAGGTTAGGGCAATAAGAGATGAGGGAAAGAGAGCATGGATTTATAAAGGTAAAGCTGTGATAACACAATTTGGACCTCCTTCCAAAACAAGGCAGCAAAACGATAACAAAGAAGAGGCAAAAAACTCTTCAGCAAGAAATGAGGAAGCAAGGTCAATATGGCCAAGTAGGAACAAAGACTCAACTGTGAGTCTTGCATGTCAAAACAAATAGCAATCAAGTTGTACCTAGCTTTCCTTAAGATTAGTTTGTTGGAACTATAGGGGTTACCCATGGAGACGAGGACCTAGGTTAGGCCCTATTGCGGAAGGTAGAGACATAATTTTCCTCATAGAAACACATGAGCATGAAGGGTGCAAGACACCTTTGTTTGAAGGGTACAGGAAGACAACAACGTGGAACAAGATAGCAAAGAATGGAAAAGGACACTAGGGTATCATGGTATTAGTGAGAGAAAAAGAAGGTCGTTTCATTCAGCTAGAAAAATAAGACCCAAATAAGCAATTTGTCCAGATTAAAATATCAGAAAATGAAAATCGCATCAGAATGGCAGCATGCTATTTTGCGCCACAAGTTTCAAAATCTACAAAAGTAGAGGGTTTGACCACAAAGATCCCTTTGCTGCCCTAAACGCAAATATTGCAACATATTATCAACTAGGTGAAGTCCTTATAGTGGGGGATTTCAATGCTAGCACTGCAAGTGAGCAAGCTAGCATTCTTTGTTGTAAAGAAGACTATGACCCTATCTGACTTATAGAAGAGAGTAATCATTAGTGGGAAAGAATTTAAGAGGATAAATATTGCAATATATTTGGTTAACAATTTCTTACGCTATGTGGGGCTTTCGATTTAGTCATTTGTAATGGTTTGACTAGATGGGAAAAGTCCGGTAATTTCACTTGCAATATTTACAATAGAGAAAGTGTAGTAGATTATGTAATTTTATCGAATAGTTTGTGTGAGAAAATGGAGGAAGTGTTGATTGGAGATAAAATTTGAGACTTAAAATCATATCACAAGCCAATTTATTCAAGTTTCTCTTAGACAGGAAAGAAGCAATTAGGGTCAAAAACTCAGTGTGTTCAACAAATCCCCCAAAGGGAAGAATTATTTTGACTCTATAAAATTGTAATACCTTCAAAATAATGCTAGAGAGGCTCTTTGAGAAGGAGGAATCTCATTTCATGGCCTTCGTAGTCACGAATTAACACACTTGCAAAGTGCAAAAGAGAAAAAATTAAGAAGTCTAAAACAAATTTCTTTCTAGTTAATGCTTGGTTTTGTCAGGCCAGGAGGTAACTCCGCAAATTAGAATATGAATTAGATGGAAGGTGTGTATGTACTTATACATGGAGGCGAGACTATTGGGATTCATTTCCCAATGTCTCTTGGCCTTCCTTATTTCCTATTTTACAATAATATACAATCTCACCCAATCCCTTAGGATTAGGTGTCAACATTCCCCCCTTTAATCGAAAGGGATGTTGGTGAGTCTAAGCATTGTTCTGAATTTTTCGAACTTTTATCTTCCAAGAGCTTTGGTGAAGATGTCTGAAGTTTGCTCATTTGTGGAACAATGACGTAGATGGATAGTTTTGGCCTCAACATGATGTTGAATCATATGGTTTTTTGTATTGATGTGCTTTGTTCGATCATGGAACTTTGGGTTCTTGGCCAAATTTATTGCATAAGTGTTGTCGATCATGAGTGGAGTTGAATGCATTTGTTTCATCTGCAAATCTTATAGGATTTTCTTGAGCCACACAATTTCCTTTGTTGCGTCAGCTGCTGCCACATATTCTGCCTCAATTGTGGAATATGCTGGAATTGATTGTTTGCGTGATCTCCATGAGACAACTCTTGATCCAAGACTCATGGTATAACCTGAAGTAGATACTCCAGTTTCTTTGTCCCCATCAAAGTCTGAATCAGAGTATCTGATCAAGCTGAAGTCACCCACCTATGTATATTTGAGTCCAAAGTCTTGAGTCCCCTTCAAGTACTTTAGAACTCTTGTTGCAGCAGACCAATGTCCTTCACAAGGTTTTTGCATAAACCTGGAGAGGATTCCAACAACAAATGAGATGTCTGGTCTGGTAGTAGTCAGGTAGATAAGACTTCCTACAAGTTGTCTATACTTCGTTGCATCCTCAAATTCCTTCTCTTCAATGGATGTGAGTTTCAAGTTTTTTTCAATTGGAGTGGTTAAGGGATTGCATTCATCCATGCCAAATTTGTTCAAAATATATCCAATGTACTTCTTTTGAGAAAGGAATATAAATTTAGGATGTTGAGTTACTTCAATACCCAGATAGTAGTGAACATAGCCCAAATCAGTGATTTGAAAACCTTTCTTCAATTCTTTCTTTATGGATGCAATATAACTCTCACTGTTCCCTGTCATCAAAAGATCATCTACATACACCACAATATATAGAATTGTTTTCCCAACTTTCTTAACAAACAAAGTTCCATCATCAAGATCAAAATGTTTGAAGTTAAGTTTCAGAAGATGCTCAGTTAATTTCTCATACCAGGCTCGCGATACTTGCTTGAGGCTATACAAGGATTTTATAAGCCTGCATACTTTGTGTTCTTGGCCCTTCACAACAAATATTTCTGGTTGGGACATAAAAACCTTCTCCTTTAGATCTCCATTCAAAAAGGCGGTTTTTACATCCATCTGATGGAATTTCCATCCCTTCTGAGCTGCTAGGGCAAAGAGTGTCCAGATGGTGGCCCATTTTGCTATGGGGGAAAATAATCGACCCCTTCTTTCTGTGCAAAACCTTTTGCCACAAGCCTGGCTTTGTGCTTGTCAAGTGCGTCGTATGCTTTGTACTTGTTCTTGTAGACCCACTTGCAGCCAATTGTTTTGGTTCTCAAAGGAGAATCAACCAGCTTCCAAGTGCCATTCTTTATTAAGGCATCATACTCCTTTTGCATTGCTTCATTCCATTCAACATAAGAAGCGATTTCTTTGAAGGAAGTTGGTTCAAGATCTATAGACAAATTCAATTCATAGTTATAAGCAATATCCATATCAGTAGGTGAGTCAAAATTATCTATGTCACCTCCGTTTTGTCTGGTGGAACTTCTTGTTACTATCTTTCCAACCTCATCGAGACGAATGTTTTCTAGTGTCTTTGTTAGTATTTTGGGGGACCTTTTTGAGATGGCCTAGGCTGCTCATTTGACTAAGTTGGAATTGAATCAAGATTCAATCTCCCAATTCTGTCAATCACACCGTTTAATGTGTCATCCGTGGTTGGTTCTTCATGTGGGGGAGAGAGTGCTTCAGAAGATGATTCCACAACTTGATTTAGTATAGGAATACCCCCTTCAAGATGTGGAATATGATTATCAAATTCTTGAAAAGACTTTGCATGTGTGAATCTATCAAAGCGATCAAGTTTCCGCTTAACAACATTGTCAGTCTTGGAATATTCAATGAATATGACATCTATGGCTACTACAAACTTCTTATTGACTTCATCGTAGAGACGATATCCTTTAGAGGTATTGGAATACCCCAAGAAGATACATTTTCGACTTCGAGCACCAAGTTTATTCCTTTGTACCTTAGGTATCAAAGCATAACAGGTGGAACTAAAGACTCTGATATGCTTTACCGAAGGAATGTGGCCATGCCACATTTCATAAGGAGTTTTGTTTCTGATTGAATTTGAAAGACACCTATTCTTTATGTATACAACACATAGAACCACATCAGCCCAAAAAATCAATTTTACATTCTTAAAAAACGTCAAGGAGCGAACCATATTTAAAATTGTCCTATTCATTTTTTTAATTACACCGTTCTATTGGGGATTATAGGACACAATTGTTTGATGTTTGATCCCATGTTGACGAAGATAGTTTTCAAATTCATTTGAAGTGCATTCTTTTCCATTATCAATGTGCAAAGAGCCAATATGAGTTTGTGCATCATTTTCAATCCATGCATAAAAATACTTGAATGTTTGAAAATCATCAGATTTGTTATTCAATAAGTAAACCCAACACATTCTGGTGTAATCATCAATAAATGTCATCATATATTTATTTCCATTTGCAGAAGCAACAGGCATGGGGCCACATAAATCTGAATGAATAAGCTCAAGTTTTCTACGTGCTCTGGAATGTGAATCATGAAAGGGCTGTTTGCTATGCTTTCCTAGAATAAAAGCATCACATTGCTTAGGTTTCCTAGGAATTGTAGGCAATCCAGTAACACCATTTTTATTCAACAATCGAAGGCTGTCATAGTTTAAGTGTTCAAATCTAGCATGCCATAAAAGACTTGATGGGAATGTATCTTCATCATGATGAGAAATGAATGTGTAATATCCCCAAAGGGAAATAACCAGTAATAACCAGAAATATGCCAAACAGATATAGAAAATATAAAGCTGAACCAGATCACTGAATCATTACACATAGGATGCCAGAAAACTGAGCCATTTTATTAATCAGAAGTACATAGAGAGGAGTACAAGTAAATCAGAGTAAGTGCACCTATCCTTGCCCTAGGCAAGTGGAGACCCTCTCAACAGATAATGGCTGCAACAAGGACAACGTTTTAGCGGCTCTGAAGACTGAAGATGGACTGCGCTGGTACTAGGGGCTGAAGACTGATAAATAGCTGATCTCCAACTGCAAACCCTCACCAATGAAAAACGTTGTCTCTGCTAGTGACAGCGCAGAAACAGATGGAGCACCAGTCACCAAAACCTCCAGACAGATGGATCAGCCACTGAAGGCTAGAAAACGCTGTTGAGCCTATCTCCCCCAAGCCTGCTCATCAGATCAGCGTCCTACCAAGTGGATCTGCTCCTGAATGCTCAGATCTGCTGGATCTGAAGCCTCCAAGCCAGATCTGCGTCCTTCCCTTCCTGATCTGCGTCCTCCTAAGTCAGATCTGCTGCTACCTTTCAGATCTATGCTGGATCTGACAATATCTCTTCAGATCTGCAACCTCCAAGGCTGGATCTGATGTTATCTCTTCAGATCTGGACTAGATCTGCCAATATCTCCTCAGATCTGCAATCTCCCAAGCTGGATCTAGTGCTAAACCTCCAGATCTGCAACATACAAAACTAGATCTGCAAATATCTGCTCAGATCTACCCTCTCCAAGGCTGGATCTATCAATGTGCCTTCAGATCTGCAACCCTCTCTTCAGAAATGGACAACGTCCTCACTTCCAGGCTGATCAGCGTCCTTCCTCCTCTTGGACAGCGTTTTCTCTACTCAGTTCTGGACTGCGTCCTCCCTGGACAGCGTCCTTACTCTCCTAGCCTGATCAGCGTCCTTCTCCTCCAGGAACAGCGTCCTCTCTCCTCTGGAACTGCGCAGCCACAAGAGGGCTTCTTCCTCCTCAGATTTGTACCGGGGAAGTGCTGCGCTGCTACGGGCGAAAGGTGTACTCGGGAAACGAGGCCTTACTAGGGGCGGGCCTCGGTCCCAAGCTGAAGTGAAACGAACAACGGAAGCGGGCCTTTCGGGGTCAGCGAGGCCAGGGGTGAGATCTCAAGCCAGGAAGTTACTCGTACACCTAGCAGTCTTTGGGCAGAGCTAAACAGCCGGCGTCTTGAAGCGGAGAAGTCTGACTATCAATAATAATAATCAAATCATGAATAGATCCAAATGAGGTGAGAACCTCTCCTTTTTTTTTTTTATAATGTCAAACTCCCTCCAAAACTTAACTCTCCCTGGATCTGCGCAGTTTACCTTGGGTTAGCCTGATGCCTCCCCCATCATACTCAAGTGGACCCCCAAGGCCCCCTCTCTAAGTTACAACGTCAATCTACTAGGAAAAAAAGAACACTTTATTATAAAGTGAGGTGACTAAAGTGAGGTGACCCCTCTTATTTCTCACTTTATTTATTATTTCTAGCTAAAGCGGCAAAATAAAACAAAAATGCAATATTCCAATTAGCAAGGCTAATTGGGAATATTACAGAATGCAAAGTTTTGTGCATGAGCAGAGGAACCTTGCAACTTTAGGAGTCTTCCTTCTTCTATTACCTCCATGACAAATGAGCGATCTGACGCTTTTCTAAACTCAATCTTGCCATCAAACATTTGAATGGAATGTCCTTGCTGGAATATGTCGACCAAGGACAACAAGTTTCTCCTCAACTCAGGGAGGTATATAACCTCATGTAGAAGATGATCAGGAAGACCAGGCAACTTAAGCCTGATTGTGCCAAGCCCTGATGGCTTGAGTTTGGATTTATTTGCGAAGTACACTGCTCCATCAACTTTGTCAGTAAATTCTTCAAAAAAATATTTTCTAAAAGTCATGTGACATGTTTCTCCCGAATCTAGCAACCAATCATTTCTCCAAGAAGTAAATGAAACATCAAACAAGTTTTCAGTTACTCCATTGTTACAATGTGCTACAACATAATGAGCTGATTCAGGTGCTTTACCTTTATCTCTATCATGAGTTTTACCTTTTTATTGATTTCTTTGCTGCTCAATTTTATCCCAAGGCAACTTACATGTAGATGCATCATGCCAATCTTTATTGCACCGTATGCAATGAAGATCAAATTTTCCAGTTTGAGTTTGTCAACCCCCCTTCCTCTGAAGTTCCTTCTTCCTCTTCCTCTTTCGCCACCTCTTCCTTTGGAAGAATCTTGAGCATGACTCTTCTCTCTATGGGCGAAACATACAACCTCTTCAGAAGACAGAGGGGCTGTCATCTTTCCAAAATCCTTCTCTTTTTCTGAAATTTTTTTCTCAAGGGAATCAAAGGTGATTTTTATGAGGTTTCCACTTGATTGAAATGACTCAAGGTAATGTGAGTAAGTGGGATATAATGCCTTAACATAAGCTATGAGAGGTATGTCAACTTCTACACTAGTATTCTTAATGTCATGCATGATATATCTTACTTCTGATGCTAAAGAAAGAGGGTCATCATTTTTCAATTCAAGGCTGAACAACTTAATCATTAATTGAACAATTTCAAGTTCTGAATGTGAGTCATAGAGTTATTTTAATTTTCTCAAGTCTTCATAGGAATTTGAAAACGGTGTAATATGGCGACTCACCTCTTCATTTACAGAAGCTGCAATCAAGGCATAGGCCTTGCAGTTTTTGTTTTCCCAAATGGCGATCTCCTTGTCTAAGGTGGACTTTGCTGGTGGATGGTCTCCTTCTCCTTCACAAATTCCTCTCCACAACTCATTAAAAATGAGAGTGTGCTTGATTTTCTTAGACCATTCAGGATAGTTCTCCTTGCTGGAGAGAACAAATCCCACAATAGATATGAGAGAATGCATTCTTTTTAAAAAAAATCACTTTGCTGCCACTGTAAAAAAATGCTCAATTCTGGTTTAAATTATGCAATTCAAAGATTTATTTATTTATTTATTTTTTTTCCTGTAATTTTTTTTTTGGAAATTTTCTTTTTGGAGAGAAAATTAGAGGGTTTATTTGGGGGAGGGATTATTTGAGGGAGGGCTTATTTGGGGGAGGGCTTATTTGGGGGAGGCATTATCTGAGGAAGGAAGAAGTGGGGGAGGGAGGGTGGAAGTGGGAGGCCGAGCTGCAGGGAGGCAACAATAGGGAGGGAGGAAGGGAAGGGCCGAAAGCCGAGGAGGGAGAGGCAGCGGCAGGGAGGGAGGACGAGCTACAAGGAACAATCGAGGTTGAGGAGGGAAGGGGGAGCGGGAGGCTGCGGGAGCCAGAGTGGGTAGAAGGAGGGCAACACTAGGGAAGGAGGTTGCGGTGGGGGCTGGGGAGTTGGCAGTGTGAGGGAGGCTGCGGGAGTCAGCGTGGGAGGGAGGACGGCAACAGCAGGGAGCGAGGCTGCGGTGGGAGCCGGGGAGTTGAGGAGCTGACGTGGTGCAGTGGGGCAGGAGCGAGCGTGAGGCAGGAGCCGACGTGAGGCAGGGTGCCAGAAAGGTACGAAGGTAACGTGGTGCAGTGGGGGAGGAGACCTGCGGTGGTGAGGAGGGTCAAGGCTGAGCATAGGAGTTGTTTAGCCACCTATGTGCCAAATTAAAAAGCTAAAAGCAACGCGAAATAAAACTGAAGGTCAATACTGAGGGTCTGCAGTCACAAAAAAAATTACATATTAGCTATTGAATTCCACAGAGAAAGCAGCGGACTATATGAAAGAGAAAGCATTTTTTCCAGGTGTCGGTAGAGAGGCAGGTCTACTAGGAGGGAGTTACAAGGGTAGGGATGCTAGAAATATAGATGGCTTTGATACCATGTCAAGCCAGGAGGTAAATTCACAAATTAGAATATGAATTAGATGGAGGGTGTGTATGTACTTATACATGGAGGTGAGACTATTGGGATTCATTTCACAACGTCTCTTGGCCTTCCTTATTTCCTATTTTACAATATTATACAATCTCACCCAATCTCACCCAATCCCTCATGATTAGGTTTCAATAGGTTTGACGAGGAATGCAAAAAGATAAGGAGAATGTGGAAGGAATTAGACAAGGATAACATAAATCTCAAAGCTTACAAGTAGATATTACAAAAGAAAAAGGTTTATTTCATGGTTTTGAGGAGAGAAGAACTAATCTTCCTTGGGAAAAATAACCCCAAATTATTTTGGAAGGAGCTCCAGCAGGAAAAGGTGCAAACTGAAAACAACATTACAACTTCTAAATGGTTGGACTATGCAAGACAACTTTATGAGTACGATCCCAAGGTTGACCCTCCTCCCATTGTCAACACAGACACAAAAATCTTCATGGTGCAAGATGTAGAGATGGGTATCAAGAAGTTGGGTGCTAGAAAAGAAAAAGAATTAGTTGAACTCCAAACAGAGTATCTAAAGCGGGGCTTAAAAATTCTTGCACCTCACATCCCAAAAATTTTCAACAACATCATACAACAGGGGTTCCCCACAGATTGGACAACTAATATGGAAATATCTATTTTCTTGAGTGGTGACATCAATAATCCCTCAAATTATAGGACCATAATGATAAACCCCTTTTTTGAAAATTTATTTGGAAGCATGTTAGAAAATAAAATTAGCAAGTGGGAAGAAGAAAGAGACAAACATGCTAAAGGGAAAGAAAGTTTTATACTTAAACATTCCATAATTGATCATTGTATAACTTTAAGCCACATCATTGAAAAATTTTGGGAAAAGAAGGAAGAATTTTTTTGTTGCTTTGTTGATTTCAGAAAAGCCTTTAACGCAGTTCCTAGGGATAAGCTTTGGTGCAGAATGGAGGAACTCAAGGTTCCCAAGCATTTGAGAGCAGCTGTGCATAGGCTGTATGAAGAGGTGAAAGTCAAAATTAGAACTTCGGTAGGCATTTCTAAAAGTTTTAGAAGCGATATGAGGGTCAAGCAAGGTTGACCATTGTCTACTACCCTTTTTGGTTTATATATTGACAAGCTTGAAGAGTGGCTAAATTCGCAAGGGGGTGATGGTATCCATTTGGGCAAGTTCGTTATAAGGCTTCTTTTGTACATAGACGACCTTATACTGATTGCCAAATCTTCTCTTGGTTTGCAAGAGCACTTACTTTCCCTTGAACATTTTTGTAGAAGGGTGGGGATGCAATTCAATATTAGCAAAACGAAAGTAGTGGTTTTCTCTAACAAAAAAAAGCATAACCAACAAAGTTCTACTTTGAAGGAAACATTCTGGAAGAAGTTGCAAATTAAAAACACCTCGGAATTGAATTCAATAGAAATTTAAGTTGGGATGGTTGTAGAAAGAAAATAACTTTGGGAGGTTGGAAAAAAATTTATGATCTTCAAAATAGGTGTAGAGAGGCAGAGATATGGGACTGGAAAACCACTCTAACTCTTTTTGGGCTTCTAGTGATCCCAATGATTCTCTAAGGTTGTGAACTGTGGGCCAACAACACATCCGAGATGCAATGGAAACAAATTGATAAAATTCAGAAGTGTTTGATTACAAACAAATTCAAAATTAAAAGTGCACTTCTTTATGCTATCTTGTTAAGTGAAACATAGGCTTCTCCTATTAAAGCAATTGCTATGATGCGAATCATAGGGTATTTAAAAAAAATTGAGCAAATAGAATAAGGTTGTGTTTAATGACATATTGTGCAAAATAAAGAAGACTTGGATTCAGAAAAATAACAAATGGTTTAGTAAATGGGGTATTTGCTTGAGCATGTGTCCCACAAACAATAAAGATATAGATTTTTTTGTTATGGATAAGTTCCACAAATGTACTTGGGAGAAAGAGCTAGGGAGAAAGAAGTACTACATTGAAGAGTTTAACCCCACTCATAATCATCAACAAAAAGCGTACATAGGGGCCAATATTTCTTGGAGATTCAAAATTCTTATTGGTCAATTAAGGACTAATTCTCATCAACTTCGTTGTGAAACAGGGTGCTGGAAAAGGCCAAAAGAAATGTGGGAGGAAAGAGTGTATTTTTTTCTCTTCGAGAAAAGTGGAAATAGACAAAAATTTCATTTTAGAGTTTGAGGCCTTCAAAGACAATAGGGAAATTTGTGCAAATATGTTGTCAGCTAGCTCTTGGGATAATCTATTCAACGAAGAGTTTGTCGAGAAGATGGGAGCGTTTATTGTAAGAATCCATAGGAAAAGGGCTGAATACAAGAACCAAATGGAGAAGTAATCTATCCCGTAGGCTATTTTTAGCCTCGTGTACATAAAAAATAATTTCTTTCTTTCTTTCTATATGGATTCAAGGTGCTGTAAGTCTATTGTGGATTTTGGGAATATTACAAAATCATAAAGACATGAGAAAGTCAAATAATTAAACTTGCACATATCTGTTGGGAATCAATAATCAATATAAAGATGCCCTATTTAGAGTAATTTTTTGGATGTTATTGAAAGGGATCCAAATTCAAAAACTGATAAACCTTTTATAAATATTGCCACGACATCAGGGTGGTTCAATGCAAGATATAATGAATTTTGTGTAAGACAAGATAAATTTTGGGTCATAATATGGATAACGCTCTATGATACCATTAGCCCATGATATACTAAACCATCGTTAAAGAGTGGCCACTCCTTCTATAACAATCCACTTGGCTGAGAAAGCATTTCTCAGAAAAGGACAACATCACAAAATCCTATTAGTGAAGGCTACTCGTCTTGCCAAAGAATTGTGAGAACAATAGAGAATGTTATTGTGAGAACAACCTAGAATATTTTAAAATTGTTTATTATTAAGATATTGTTATAAGTGGTTAATGTCTGGTTGAGATTATGTATTCTAATTAGGTTTTAAATTCTATTTATTAGGAGTTTCTTCAAACTCCTTTACTAATTTGAGAGTATAATAGAAAATGTTATTATAAGAAGAATATATAATATTTTTAGATTGATTATTATGAGGATTTGTTATAAGTAGTTAATGGTTCAAACTCTTTAATTAATTTGAGAGAATAATATAGAATGTTATTATGAGACGAATAGGGAATATTTTCAATTTTTTTATTATTAGGACATTGTTATACGTGGTTAATGTCCTCTAGAGATTGTGTATTCTAATTAAGTTTTAGATTCTATTTACGAAGAATTTGTTCAAACTCCTTACCTTCAAGATGAGCTTTACCTCAAAATCCTTCACATCATTTGAAGCGTTGGCACTCATCTCTTTCATTACATTATATTTTAGTATTGGAGCATAGGTTAGAGTGTGTAATCTCTTTCATTAATTTTTATTTTGGTATCAAAGCAGGTTAGAGTATGCAAGATGTGAGTACTAGGTGTTGAATCAGTGAGATTGTGGGTGCTATGTGGTGACTTCCAAGTATATCTACAAGATCAAACATACAATAGATGGTAGCATAAAGAAGTAAAAAGCGAGATTTATGGCAAGAGGGTTCTCCAAGAAAGAGGCAGAGGAATATGAAGATACATTTGCTCTAGTTGCTAGAACAACCTCATGGATTTGAGATACATGAGAAGGAGTCTCATGTCTACACATTAAATAAATATTTGTACAAAATTCGAGCATGGTATTCTCGGATTAATGGATATCTGAAGAGTCTTGGTTGATATTTTTATTATATTACTTGTTTCTAACGGGAGAAAAAAGGACTCACATAACAAAGGGAGGAATAATGGCAGGAGGATTTGCTTCAGTGATAGAGGGAGTAGTCGAGCCCTTCTTTAGTGTCAAAGAAAGTTGATCTATGAGTTTGATGCATTAATTCCTTGGTCAAGGAAAGTATAATTTGAAATTCTTTAGAATATTGACTACAAGATTGTCAGATTAGATCCGTAAAGGTGAAAGGTCCTTAAGAGTAGTATGCATTCTATGAGTGGAACATTCTAGACAACATATATGCTTCAGTGACTAGGAAGAAGTACTAGGAAGTAGAGGGAGAAACCATAACTGCCACAACAAGATTTGTTCTAGAGAGAGCACCCAACCAGGGTGACCAAAAAGAAACTGTGGCGATCCATCTAGTGAAGGAAGCCGGTCAATTTATGGTTGAGCTAAGGCATGCAACATAACATGTGTCGAAGTGCCAACATGATATAATTGGATATGAATTGAAATAATGAAGTACAAATACATGGATATACAAATTTAGATTTCACAGAGAACACATAACGTAGGAAAAGCACATAAGGATGTTGTTTCAGTTTGGGTTATGCTATGATATCCTATATGAGCAGGAAGCAAACATTTGTTGCATTCAACATTGAAAAAGTCTAATTAGAAAATGAGCTTAGGTCTATTGCGGATTCTCAAAATGTTCCAGGATTAGACATACATGGGCAGGGTCAAATAATTAACCTCGCTCATATCTGTTGGGAATCCACAATCGACATAAATATACCCTACTTAGAGCACCTTTCTCGCCATTGTTATTATTGAAAGGGATCCACATCCAAATAATGGTAAATATTTTATAAGTATTGCCATGAAACTAGGGTGGTTCAATGCTTGATATAATGAATTTTGTGGAAGACATGATAGATTTTGGGTCTTAATATGGATAACACTCCGTGATACCATTAGCCCATGACCAACTCAACTTCATCAAAGAGTGGCCACTCCGTCCATAACAATCCACTTAACCGAGAAATCATTTCTCATAAAAGGACATATGATCATAGAATCCTATTAGTGAAGGCTTCTTCTCCTTCCAAAGCATTGTGAGAAAAAAAGAGAATGTTATTATGAGAGCAACATAGAATATTTTAAAATTGTTTATTATTAGGAAATTTTTATAAGTGGTTAATGTTAGGTTGAGATTGTGTATTCTAATTAGGTTTTAGATTCTATTTACTAGGAGTTTCTTAAAATTCCTTTACTAATTTGAGAGAATAATAGAGAATGTTATTATAAGAAGAATATAGAATATTTTCAAATTTTTTATTATGAGGACTTCTTATAAGCAGTTAATGGTTAATGGTTCAAACTCCTTAATTAATTTGAGAAAATAATAGGGAATGTTTTTTTTTTTTTTTTTTTCTAAGTAAAATTATATCTATTAAGCAGTCAAACCATATTTACAATTCTCATCCTCGGAAATGGATGAATCCATGTGGAGGGAATAGGCAAAACACTACTGTCCAAAACTAGACTGCCCCTAGAGGGGAAACCAACCTTGAAAATCCAACTATAATGTGCTGCCCATAGCGGGAAACCAACCTTCGTAGCAGTACAAAAAGAGATAAACAAAGCTAAACAAAGATAACAGATAAACCAGTAAACAGAGAAATTCGAAGAGTGAAATCTATGGAGAACCTTCATGCAAGTCGTTGGGGGGAGGCGATTCTTCGAGAATGCGGCAGATATATCCATAATCCAGAGTGTCCAGGCCTTGGTTCGCGTCCTCAAGCGGTTCATGCAGAGAAGAAGGAAGACCGAGGCGCTCCTTTGGTGAGTCCGCAGAGGAAATATCCTGCAAGAAGGCTGGATTTTCCAGAGAAGCCATCACATTGTGGTCATCTTTCTTCGAGGGGGTGCTCGAATGGCTCAACCCCGGAATTCACTTCTCCGCAGCTGGTTCAAAATCACTGTCATCTGAATTAGAGCTGGAAGCAGGCTGCACGGGGAGGGCTTTAAGTTTGCAGGGGAGGAAGGCGGGTTCAACAGTAACGGTGGATTTACGAGCCCTCTTCTTGCAACGGGAGGAGGAGGGCGGAGCATACGAATCAGAGAGCTGCACGAGAGGAGCCAAAGGGTCGGAACACACAGCGGGAGGCGAGGCTAGAGCAAGGATGGAGGGCGAAAAGTTCGCCATATCCCAATCGATAGGAAGATTCAAGTCCGTGTGGAGAGCATGTAGCAAAGGGGGCCGCGTAGGGAAGCCCCTTCCCCCCGCTCGCCTGCAACGCTGCCAATGGCGCCGTGGAATCTTAGTGATCCTGGGTAAGGCGCAGTATTTTTGCAGAGTCGAGACAGAAGATAGAGCCTAGAGGCTTTTAGCCAGAGCCGAGGGGGGCCGAAGCCACACAAGCACAGGGAAGGCAAGCAGAGCAGGCTGAAGAGCTGGGGAAGGAGCGGGAATGGCGAACCTCATAGTGCAGGAAGGAGTAAATAAACATGACGCTGAGTACATCGAGGGAAGGGTGGCGCATGGGACTTTAAAGCCCAGCCCATGCAAGAAATTAAGGCTTCGGGTATCCCCAGGCCATGGCACATGGGCGCGCCGTATGGTGAGCCACATGGCCGCCCCGTGTATCCCATCGAGACTATATAACACTTGCATCCGGGGTAATAGAGAATGTTATTATGAGAAGAATATGGAATATTTTCAAATTGTTTATTATTACGACATTGTTAGAAGTGGTTAATGTTATCACGAGATTGTGTATTCTAATTATGTTTTAGATTCTATTTACGAAGAGCTTTCTCAAACTCCTTACCTAATTTGTAATATTATATATAAAATTGAGTGTGATCACTTTTCAGGATGAGCTTGAACTAAAAATTCTTTACTTCATCTGAAGAGATGCAACTCATCTCTTCCATTATTTTTTGTTTTAATATTGGAGCATAGGTTAGAGTGTGTAATATATTTCATTATTTTCTCTTTCGGTATCAGAGCAGGTTAAAGTATGCAAGCTGTGAGTACCATAGGTGTTGAAACAACCAGATTGTGAGTAATATGTGGTGACTTCCAAGTAGATATACAAGATCAAACATGTAGTAGATGGTAGTATAGAGAAGTACAAAGCGATATTTGTGGCAAGAGGGTTCTCCCATAAAGAAGGAAAGGACTATGAAGAGACATTTCGTCCAATTTCCTGAACAACCTCAAGGCTTTGAGGTATATGAGATAGAGTCTCATGTATGCATATTAAAGAAAGCTTTGTACGAACCTCGAGCATGGTATTCTCAAATTAATGGATATATGAAGAGTCTTGATGATCTTGTTATTATATGACTTGTTTCTAAAGGGAGAAAAAAGACTCACATAACAAAGGGAGGAATAGTTGCAAGAGGATTTGCTTCAGTGATAGAGGGAGTAGTCAAATCCTTATTTAGTGTCAAAGGGAGTTGATCTCTGAGTTCAATGTATTACTTCCTCGGTAAAGGAAAGTATACTACTAATATCCTTTAGAATATGGACTACAATATTGTCAGACTAGATGCTTAGAGATGGGAGATCTTTAAGAGCAGTATGCCTTCTATGAGTGGACCATTCTAGACAACATATATGCTTCAATGACTAGGAAGTAGTACTAGGAAGCAGAGGGAGAAACCATAATTTCCACAACATTATATGTTTTAAAGGGAGCTCCCAGTCAGGGTGACTAGAAAGCAACTGTGGTGATGGATCTAGTGAAGGAATTGGATCAATTTATGGTTGAGCCGAGGCATAAAAAATAAAATGTGTTGAAATACCAACATGATATATTTGGATATGAATTGAAATAATGAAGTACAACTGCAAGGATATAAAAATTTAGATTTCACATAGAGTGCAAAAGATAGGAAAATAACATCAAGATTTTTTTTCAGTTTGGGTTACGCTATGATATCCTATATGAGTAGGAAGCAGACATCAATCACACTCAAAATTACAGAGGCTAACTATATTGCAGCTAGTTTGACAAGTTGTGAAGGAGTGTGACTTCAAAAGCTACTCACAAGATTGATTGATTAGGTGATGGAAACAATTGTGATGACAGGTCGAAGCATATTGAGATCAAGTATTGAGACATGGTACATAAGGGAGAGTAAGGCTCTAGTACATTTCTATAGAGTCCAAGCAAGTTGCTGGCATTCTAAAAAATCCTTTGTCCCTGGATGAAGTTTTTTTTACTTTAGGGACAAACTTCGAGTGGTTGAGAATGCTTCCCTTAGTTAGAGGATAGTTGATGTTGTAGCATCCAAGGCAGACATTCTCCCTAGGTCAGGATATTGACAGGTCAAAGGTGTTGACTAAGGGACATGTAATGTGGTTAGGGAGAATGGACCAGAGAGCATCAGGGCTCGAAGTGCTCCCCCGGTCAGAAGGTTATGATCATATTTCCATGAGGTACTTGGCTAGTAGGTAGAGTGAGTGCCTTTAGTATAAGGTGAGTGTTTTACCATTCAATTGGCATGCATGAATGGTAATTGGCCTAGTGTTTCACCTTTTTTTGGTTAAAGGTATTGACCTTTCTCTAGGTGACGACTTGTTAAGCTGGTGACCTAGGACTAGTCTTGTTTGACTTCGGTCAAAAGGTTCTGACCATATATCCAAAGGGTTTTTGCTAGTGGGTGACTAGATCCATTTGCAAAGGGGTTTTGACTAGTAGATGACTAGATCCTTTACATGATGCTTTCTACATGAAGTGAATGGATACATTAACATAATAAGCTCATTCAATCTTTTCTTGGAAAGGATAAAATTTTCAACAAAGTGGGAATTTGAAGAAGTCAAGGTGAATACCTCCCTAGCTAAGAGGGAGTGTTCATTTTTGGGTAGCTGTGGTCAATATTCCCTAGCTACATTAGTCCATAAAATAATAAGGAAGGAATAATTCAAAATGGAATTCAAGTCAACCTTTAAAGGAAAATAGAGGGAATTTAAAATTTAAATTTATTTTGCCTCCAAAAGTCAAGTAAGCTCCAACTATCAAGTCAACCCACCCAAGGAGACACACCTTTTGGGGCACCCCCAATACTCTATATATTGAAAATCGACCTCGTTAATTGGAGACTAATTCAATCATCTCATAAGAATCTATTTTCTGTTCACACATGCTGAGGAGAGAAAAGACGTTTAAAGGAGCCGAATTTCTCAAGGATTTCTTTTTTTTTTGTAGCAAATCATTATTTTGATCAACATTGACCTCACACGTGTGGGCTGCAGGGTTTGTTTGGCTGACCAAATATTATGGGCATCTTTTTGGGAAGCAAACTGAGATTTCTAGGCAACTTTAGTAGGCCAAAATTCAACCAGTTTCTAGGGAGTTTGACAATAGGTTGATTGAGGCTAATTTGGGAATTTTGACTAGGTTTGACCTGTGATAGTTTGTTGGTCTTGTTTGACCACATTTGACTAGAAAATTAGATTGTATATTTTTGTTGAATTGGAAAATTTCTCTTAAGAAATATTATTTGTTTTTTTTCCCAGTTAGGGTTTTCCGATGGTAAAATTTTGGTGTTTCTTGTGAATGCTTATTCTATTGTTATTTCTACCACCCTATTGTATTTATGATTGAATTTTTTGAAGTATAATTGCTTAATGATAATATGGAATGTGCTAAAATAATAACAATATCATTAGAAGTACTTGTCTATATTGCACTTGAAAAATCAACAGTTTAGACAATCTTGTTTAGTTAAACATAGGTTATGCTTCCATATAAATTTAAAAGAAACTGTAAAACATATGAATATTAACAACATTCTTATTGATATTTACATGACCTTTTTTCATAACTAAAAAAGAAAATTCAACTCCAAATCTTATTGTTCCTATATCTCATTGAAAATTAAAAAAATACTCTCAAACATTTAGACATAATTAAAAAAACATTAACTTGTTCAACTTAAAAAATAAGACTTCTTTTAATTAAAAAATAAAAAAAAATCAATATACTTTAACATTAAAATATAATTTATGAATTTTAATACATGGTAAACACTAGGGATATCAATACTAAGTCAAACCATCAAACACCTAACTAATACTTATATTTGAAGTTTATATAGTAAAAATAATAATATTTTTCTCTTAACTTCACCATGCTCAAAGAAAATAGAAAATATTTAAAATCGTGCTATAATATTATGAAAAGAATGAAAGATTAAAAATATTCATAAAAAGATTACTTATAAAGTGTAAATGAATCATATATTTGTGTGTATTTTGTATTGTGAATGGATAATAAATAAAGAATGAAAATATAATTAGTTTTTGATTTTTCTGAATTATATGTTTTTATGCTTGTTGTTGTGAATATGAATGTGGAATTATTTAAAAATTATTTTATCATTAAAATTTGGAATTGTAGATGGATGTTGAACACATTATAAGATGAAAAGTGCGATAAATATATAATTGTAATTATTTTATATTATCAAAAATTTAACCTATGTTTTCATGTGTTAGGTTCATTGGATGAATAAGTTTAAACAATCTTGTTTAGTTAAGAATGACATATGCTTACATATAGCCTTAAAAAAAAAAAACCTTGTAAAACACATGAATGTAACTTAGCAATATTTTTATTGACATTTACATGAATGTGAGACCTCTTTCCATAATTATATATTGTAAGCTACATAAACATAACTACATGTTGTAGAACACCAACTTTTCATATCTCTATGCTAACTTTTCATATCTCTATGCCATAATTTAAGTGCAATGCTCATTATTATTTTATTTGATGGAAAATTCAAAAAACACTTAGACAATTATATATTAAAAATAAAACATAAATTTATTCATCTTAAAGAACATTTTCTTTTAATTAAAAAATAGTAAAAACTAATACTCTTTAACATTAAAATATAATTATAAATTTTAATACCTCTACTACAATGACCATCAACGCCTAAAATTCAAATACCAACTAATATTTATATTTCAAATTTATATTAAAAAAATATTTAATTTACTTTTAATTTAGCTATGCTAAAAATAATTAAAAATAATGCTGTAAAATACTTTTAATTTAGTTATGCTAAAAATAATTAAAAATAATGCTATAATATTATGAATGAAATGAAAAATTAAAAATATCCATAATGCAATTACTCATAACTTGTAAATGAATCATATTTATGCATTTTATGTATTGAGAACATTGGATAATAAATAAAGAGAGGAAATAAATTTAGATCTTAATTTTTTTAGATTGTTGGTTTTTATGCTTCTTGTTGTGAAAGTCAATGTGAAGTTATTTTGCAATTTCTAAGTTGGTTGTTGTTTGAAACAATAGGAAATGGTACACAATTGACTTCACAAGTTTCCTTCTTGAGTATGTTCATAGTGAAAAGAGTGAATATGGAATAGTGAAAACAGTGAATATGGAATCCCCTATAGCAAATGTTTGAAACTTGGCAAGAATTGTAGTAGAAGTTATAGTTGGAGAACCATTTTCCGTGTTTTGTGCTAATGCTTAATGGATGGCAAAAAATGGAATATGAGTAGTTTTGGGTGGAGAACCATCTCTTGTGTTTGTGTCGTGCTTAAAGGTTGGCAAGGAGTAGTTTTGGTTGGAGACCTATCTCTTGTGTTTGCTTTGGCTAAACCTTGATTAGTGAAAATACTTGAAATCTAGAAAAAAAGACAAAGCAAGCCCATTTGAGAGTCTTAATTTTGGGCCATTTTTAATGCATTAAAAATTAGTGGATAAGTTTGAGGGTTCTTACTATATCAATGATTAATAGTTATTGTGAAGGGGACAATATATGTGGAATAAGGAAATAGATTTCCAAAGCACAAAAGTAAAGCTCCACCAAAGAGAGAGTCAAGAGATATGAAATATTATTTTATAGGTTATAATACTACTTTATCACGTAGATAAGTTCAATGAAATGCCACAAAATATAATATGTAGAACCAAAAAGAGCATTAGATAATAGAGATAAAAAACTTAGAAAATATAAAAAAATGATTCTTCGCAAAAAAAAGAAAAGAAAAGAAAACATCTTCTCTTTTTTAACAACACAATTATTTAGATTCAGATAAATGTCTTTCGGATTAATCACATGATTAGGATTTGGTAGACGTTTCGAACCATATAATGAGGTTCATCCTCAAGACAAGGATCATCCTAATGTGGTTGATCATCTTTTTGTACTTTGTCAATATGGTTAGAAACTTTAACCAAATCTTAATAATGTGATTAATCTGAAAAACATTTATCTAAATTATAAATCACAAAAATCTTAAATTTAATATTTAGATTTTATTAAACCTTTCCTTTTCCCACTTTAAAAATATGCAAGTCGTTAAATATACATAATTATTCTAAAGACAATTTCCAAGAGGAGGGTTCTTGAGAATTATGTCCAAAACAATACCACCTATTCCAGTATCTCTGTCATGTTCTGCGGGCATATTCATCATTGCTGCAGCATGCGATTCTTACTATGCTATTAAAATTTGGTGGTAAATTAACAGCGTCACGACATAATGAATAAATAATATTGTAACCCGCAGTCCTCCGACATGTTTTCCAGTGTTTTTCCATCAATTTGGCGGCTATCCTCCAGATTTTAGAGCTCCAGTGCCTGTATACTTTACCGTTGCATTAGTATTTCCCGAGACTCTCACCCATCCGTCTTCTTGTTTTGGAGAAGATGTGCCAATTATATAATTGGGTCTAAGCAATCTTCCAATATTAGTTTCACCACAGAGATATGGAGGTGTGCACATCCATGGCTGCTCCATTTTTATTTTTAATACATATCAAATTTAGTATGTTATACATGAAATTGAATTGAAACGAATAATGATATAAGTAAAATTAAAGTTGGTTTTGATTTGTTTTGATTTTCCAATTGAGAAATAAATTTATAAATTTGAAAAAATAATACTTAATTATAATAAATAATTGAATAAATTAAACTATTCATTTAAAATAAGTTAAGCAAAAAATTATAAACCATAAATTCAAATTTATAAAAAAATTTAAAATTAGTTTTTGTTTTGTTTGTTTGTTTGTTTTTTTTAATTAAATTTAAATATTTTGAGAGAAAATTATTTATGAAATTTTGGATTAAAACTATATAATTAATATTAGTGCAACTGTATAAATTAAATGGTTATTAAGTGGGTGTAGCTTGGGCAGTAGAGAGGAGTTGCTCTTATTAACCTCACCATGGAAGTCCCATAGAGATTGACATGCCCACTCCTTGATATATATATATATATATATATATATATATATATATATATATATATAATAAGTGTCAAAACACTTCCTTTATAATACATTACTAAAATTAAAAAAACATAAAAACTAACTAAACTAGTATTATTGGGAGAAATATATATAATGAAGGCATCAAATCTCTTTTCACTCTAAAAGTTGTTTGCACATCTCAAGAGATTTGGTCGTTTGGTAGATAAGATGGATCTAAGTTCTTTCTTTATAATACATTACTAGAGATTTGATCGTTTGATAGATAAGATGGATTTAAGTTACTTTAACTATTAATTATAATTTTATAGTTATTAATTTTATATTTTTATATTTTCAAATTTTATTTTATTTTTATTTTGACTGGGTCAAAATGTTAAACATTACAACATCTCACTATACTCAGCTAGAGAGAAATGCAACATTTATAACTTTGTTTTAAATCATATTAACTGAGTTAGTAAGACAGTTGGAGGTAAAATTAGATGCATGTAGTGTGTCTCCTACTTTTTAGGTACCTTGGTTGAGTTATTTGTGAGTTGTAATTAGCTAACTCAATTATTTGAGTTAAAATAAATTTAACTAGTTCTAATTGAGAGATGAGCTAGTGATAGGTCCAATTAATTAAATCTGATTTAAATCATATGCAATGATCAATCAGATAATTGATAATTCACTACAAATAGTTGTTGCATGTCAGTTCTAAGGAAGGCCCAATTGAGATTGGGGTTAAAGAGAAGATGACTATTAGTTGTATAATTAGAAAATTGTACAGGTCATGCATGAGGTCATTATGAACTCTTGGATGTATTACACAATTTATTAATGGAAATCTCCTAATTAATAGGGGCTCAATTAGCCCATGAATGTGTGGGCAAGGCTGATTAGGCAAATGCAAGAAAGTGGTTAAATATTGGACCAAACTTGCTTAGATTAGAGTAGGATCAGAATGAGGTAGTCAACAGAGTGCAGAGGTTTCTCAGGAAGGGACATAACATTGTGTTGTTTCATGTTCTTTACTTTATGCAATATAAAGATAACATGGTTTTTCGCTGAGGCTTTCCCCAGATACATCTTGTGTTCTATGATTGATTCTTATTTTTTCTCTTACTTGTTTATGTGATTATGTGATCGAAATTGGTTTCCGCAATTTGTAGAATTGATTCAATATTTTGTTTTAGTAGATTACAAGATTAGTTGAATCTATTTAGATATTTCTACATGGTATCAAAGCAAGAATCACTATAGAAGAGAAGAACTCGAGTTTGTTTTGAACAGGTACATCGAATTTATAGATTTATTCTTCAGGACCAACAACATATTAAGATGTCTTTCACTGGCTTGGGACTTGAATATGCCCTTGAAACATAATTATCGATCAAATGAAAAAATTACCTAGTACCCGTTTTTTTGAGGTAATAAAAAAACACCCGATTTTGAAAAGTGGTGATGTAGAATCAACCTTTTTTTTTAGCATGGTTTTGGCACTTTAAATTTTCTTGGTATTTTTTTTATAAATGTCATGATTTTCATGTCGATTTTGAAAAGTGGTGATGTAGAATCACCTAATTTTTTTTAGAGGGTTGATTTTGACACTATACATTTTCTAATGTCTTCTTCTTCCCTGAGATGTTTATTTTTAAGTGTATTTATGTACTTGTTTTTATTTTTATTTTTATTTTTGATTTTTCTTGTAACGAAATCTTCATTTTTTTTCATAGTTAAAAAAATAAAAAAAAGATCAATATTTTAAAGTTATGATTTTCTATATGTTTATATATTGTTAATTAATATTTCAATTCACATCAAATAATTGTCGCTAAAAAACCAATATTTTTAATCATAGGACAAAAAATACACATTTTCAATATAAATACATTGAAAAAAATACACATTTTGAGGCTTTTTGTTAAAAAAACATGTTAAATAAATGTTTTTTTTTGGGAAAATTTTAACAAAAAGAATTGAAAAAAAATAACATTTTTTTAATGAATTTATGTTAAAAATAATGGTAATCACAGGTTTTTTTGTAAAAAATAAGGATTCTTCTCATAAAATATCAAAGTCTAAACATTACAAGTAAAACTGATTAATAGCTCTCAAAATTGAGCTTTATTTGCAAGCATAACTTAAAGCTGATCCATAATATCAACTAATCCATGTTCAACATTTTCTAGAACATCATTAATGTCTTTTTCCGCAACATTTTTTGCTTCATTTTGGTCATTATCATATTCTAATGGATCTTTCATGTCTGCAAATCTTCCAAAGTGTCATTTTCCAATCATTCCATATAACGGTGGTTAAGCTTCCTTTTCCTTTTTTGCCACACGTGATTCATTAAAATCCCCTTTCCTAAAACCAACTTCTTGCATTGCATCTGGAATAAATTGAAGATCATTAATTCTTTGTTGAATAAATTTTCTTTGCATTGAGTATTTCTTAATGGAAATGCAATTTATTCTTCTTTTTATGCAACAAGTTAGCGTTGTACCTAATCATCAAGCACAACAGAAATAATCAAGAAAATTAGTATAAACACAAAAACTAAAAAATAAAATATTTAAATTCAATTTTATATAATAAAACTTATCTAAACATGAGAATAAATCCAAAACCCAATCTCCTTCATTTGAACATAGATCTATAAGATAACTAATCAATGTTTGCAGTTTTTGATAAATGTTAACTATATCTTCTTTTGCATCTTTATCCTCATATGTTAGTTTTATTACAACAACATCATGAACCCGTACTTGACTATGACTCTTCCCATCTACTTCATTCAGAAGAATGTGCCTATAGATATCCTCTTTTGTCCAACATTCAACATGGATGAACTCACAATAATTTATAATAGGTTGATCCTCAGAAGAAACAAGATTTGACTTCTGCGTGTAACATAACATGTTAAACGTTCAATTAAATTGTGCATAAATAAAAAATTCTAACATTAATCGAACATACAATTTCAATGTCTTACCATGTAAGATGCACCAATGATTTTTTTTTCCCTTGAATCTTGTTAATAACATTGCAAATTGTGTGTCTGAATGAAATGCCACAAATATCCATAGTGGTGATGTTGTGACTTTTTGAAAGCCCGTAACCACTTTAATAAAAGCTTGATAAGTATATGGTTCACTATTATATTCAATGTCTGGGAAATTGAAGCCACGAGGAATATCTGCAATAACTAGGGCATATTCCCTGATAGGTATGAGTTTTGCAATTTCTTCAAAATCACCTGGTATTATTTGATATTGGATATTGTTGAGCTCATTCCAAATGAAATGATTAAGAGTAGGATCAAGTTCAAAATTAATAAGCCGTTGCTTTCTCATCTTTTCCAACTTAAGTTTTTCAATAAATATTTTGAAAGTATCTGGTACTCCATTTGCATCCTTCTTCGACATCTTTAATAACATAAAAAATATATATGTATAAGTAATAAGATAAAAATAGTTTACATATGAATAAAATGAATGTATAAATCAACATACCTTATTGAATGCAATATAAAAATCTTTAAGTGTAGCTGTAGAACTTGATTCTGGGTAGTTGCGCACAACATCATCCCAACTGTTTTCATTCAACATTTTAACAATATGTTCTTGTATTTTCATATAACAAAATACCAAATAAAGTTAAAACTATCTGAATAAATAAAGTTAAAACTGTTAATATAGTGAGATTTATAACAAATTATACCAACTACAATATGTTTTATTTAAAAGAAAATTATAATCAAAGGAAAAGTACAAATAATTCAACAAACTTTTGAAATTCTGCGCACATTTCCTCCATTGATAATTCACCTGACTTCACATGGGATAATACTAATTTGACTAGTTTATCATCTTTCACTCCTTGCATTTTTCTCTAAGGTGTGATAGTCACATCCTCTGGAACTTGCTTCATTTCAACACATGTCTTACTGTTGGTACATATTATGGGTCTACGCTTTTTAACCTTCTGATTTTTTATGGAAATATTCTTCAATCGCTCAAAAATCTCATCAATCATTTCCCATATCTCCCCAATTCTAAATTCCAACTGAAAAATGCTATCCATCCTTCTAAATATATTTGAATGCATTTTTCTATCTTTTTATTTGATTTTTTCATCAATTTGATAACCTGTTTCTATTAAGCATTCTTTGGAAAGGTTAGTCTGACTTTTGCCTTATCCCCACCACATTTTTCTATGAATTCATTATGAATAAATCTGACCCTTTGGATGAAAGTCATTTTCATTCTGTACTTATTATCTTCATTATGATCCCATACCAATAACTTTGATTCTATTTATGTTAAATCAACATAAATGCACTTCACTGTTTGGAAAATATAGTTATTGGGATATTCCTCAATCAACTGTCTTTTAGCCTCTACCGAATGGTTCCCTCCTATTACATAATATTTATAATAAAAAATGTAGAAATTATACAAATGTGATTCAATCCAATCTTGTGATATACTAAAATAAGATATTGAATCCTTCTACAATATTTGCGGAATACAAAACACGATTTCTCAATCACATGCAAGTAAGAGAAAGAAATAAATCAATCACAAAACACAAGGTATTATTGGGGAAATCAACTTCTTAAAAACCCACTACCATATATTGTATAAATTCAAGGAACCATGAAACAATACAATGCTTTCTTACTCACAAGAATCTCCTGTACTCTACTAATTGTCTCATACTGATCTAGGCATAATTGGACAAACACATAGCCAATTCTCATCTTTCCTTCAGCGTGCCTTGCTCACACGATTGCTAAAGAATTAGGTCCCTATTAAATAGGAATAATTCCCTTCCTTGATTGCGCAATCCACCATGGCTTCCTCATGGATTTATAATTTCACTTGGGCAATTCTCTAAAAATACAATGGATAGTAATGCTCCCTTTAACCTCTGTCTCCTCAAAATTGACATGCTTGCAACTATTAATAGAGAATCATCAATTATCTGATTGATCACTACTTTTGAATTAAGTATAATTTAATTGACTGGACCTCTCACTAATTCATCACTCAATTAGAACTAGTTAAACTGATTTTAACTCAATTAATTGAGTTAACTAATTACCATTGCACCTCATTAGTGCATTAACTGCAACGGGACCCCCAAAATATTAGAATCACTCTACATGCCTCATCTTAGACTCTCAACTCGAATTTCTTGAGCTAACTCATTCATCATGACTTAGTTAACTGATACAAGTTTTTATGAGATGAAATTACAATTTATTGCCCAATTTATTTAAGGGAAAAAAAATTAGACACCCACATTCCTCACCAGTGTGTAACCTCACTAGTGTGTGGGTGCATTTTCTTGTTGAATTTCAATTACAATTATGACTTAGTTAACTGATATAAGTTGTTATGCGATGAAATTACAATTTATTGTCCAACTTATTTAAGGGAAAAATAAATTAGACACCCACATTCCTCACCAGTGTGTAACCTCAACTCGAATTTGTTGAGCTAACTCACTCATCATGACTTAGTTAATTGATACAAGTTTTTATGAGATGAAATTAAAATTTATTGTCCAATTTATTTAAGGGAAAAATAAATTAGACACCCACATTCCTCACCAGTGTGTAACCTCACCAATGTGTGGGTTCATTTTCTTGTTGAATTTCAACACTCCCTCTCAACAAGAAAGGGATTATCAACTACCCTGATCCTGCCTCTGTGGTATTCAAATTTTATCTTTTCCAATGCCTTCGTCGAGATGTCTACATCCTGATCCTCTGTGGGAATGTAATGCCACAACATAATGCGCCTCTGAACATAATATCTGAGATGGTGATACCAGATATCAATATGCTTGGACTTGTCATGGAATACTGGATTAACTGAGAGTTTAATGCAACTCTGGTTATCACAATGTATCACCGTAGGATCCATCTAATGACTAAACAAACCAAAAAGTATCTTCCTCATCCAAATGGCGTCACATGCAACTTGACTTGCTGCCATGTACTCTGCCTCTGCTGAACTGAGTGCAACTGATATCTGTTTCCTGCTGTACCAAGAAACTGTTGTTGATCCAATGCTGAAGATTACTCTTGATGTGCTACTCCTGTCTGATGGACTGCCTGCCCAATATACATCGGTGAAACCTTGAAGCTTCACTCTCTCTGTCCATATGTACCATAATCCATACTTTGTAGTTCCCCTGAGATATCTCAAGACATGTTTCACTGCCTTCCAAAAGAGCTTGGTTGGCTTAACCATATCTTGAATAAGCTGGTTAACTGCGTAACATATTTTTGGTCGTGTGTTCAACAAATAAATAAGTGAATCCACAAGATTCCTGTAAACATTAGTGTTAGCCTCCTATTGTGGCCAGCAACAACCCCCCTTATTATTTAGTATTAGTGGTAATACTAAATAAGTGGGGACCCTTAGTCAAAAAATCTAAAAAATCAATTAGTGATTGTTTTCCTTTTTCGATAAAACTTACTATCATAAACTTAGGAGAAAATTCCTTGAAAAATCTAAAAAACTTAAGTTTTATGATAGCTTAGAATTGAATCATTCTTTGAGGAATATCGCATCGCAAAAAGGTAATGAACGCCTCTTTATAAGCGGAATTCTAAAAATTGCGATATGAAACTACGCGCTAAAGGACAATTCATCGCATCGCATGCTTAAAATGTTATATCTTACGATGAAAACTTCAAATCACCAATGAGCGATAACATGTATCGCAAATCACATATCACAGAAAATATGTTAACAGATGTTTGTCATATGTTATGTCTTGTGATCTTGCGATATTGTGATATAGCGATTTCACGATGTTACAATATTGCGCTATTTGATTCCACGAGATTGTGATCTACGATATTGCGATTTTGCGATATTGCAAAGCAAATTGCAGATCGCCTTATCGCAGATTTTTAAAGGCTCATTACATGAAGAAAATCTTTCCATAAATCGAGACCCCGTTATACGCTTTAATGTTAAATTAATGAATTGATTGTCTTTCATTAATGAAAAATGGTTTCGTTCTGATTGAAGAGTTATTTCACGTAAGATAGTATATTTCATACGTATTCAACATTTAAAACTTTCCCGTCACCTTTTTCTATCATTATTCTCACTTAATTCATGAACTGCAGGAGCAATGAGCTGAGAACTATACAAAGCAGTATTCAGAATAAAATGGGAAAGAAAGACAAGGCTCCAAGTTCGGAAGATAAAGAGATGACGCCCTTATACACAAACACCGCCTATAACAAAGACGTTGGTATCACTACTTGGGAGGGCATGTATAATCTACTTGAAGAAGAGAACCCCAGAGTAATGAAGGTTACGGCTACTGTCGGATCACATGGGTCTTCTGAAGCATCTCTTACAGAGCTAGCTTGTTCATTCTTGCACCGAATAGCAGCGAGACCTAGAATTCTTCCGTACACAGATATGATTAAATGGGTGCTGGATAGCACTGATATTTTAGACAGACAGTTTAAGACTCAGGGTCAAGAGTTCATTGGCTCATTCACTTCACAAGATTTGAGGCTCATGTATCATTTTCCGGAGCCACAGGAAACTTATAACAAACAGTTCATGGAGAAGTTTGCCAAAGAAAATGGAAACCTGGCAGAATGCACCAAGGACTGGTCCAGGAGAGACGAACCACTGAAGAAAGATAAACACGGTATGTATAGTACTGGTTCTCTCACTTATCCATATTGCTTTGCTACTGCTATGCTCTGTCGGCTTTTTGGAAAGCCTGACATTAATAAGTTTTTGCCTGAATGGCTTCCGTTATTGAGTGCTGCTGTTAATGCTACTATTATGGATTGGGCTAAGATATTATCTGATAACTTAGCCACGGCTATTTTTAACTACCGGTCTAAATAGACTGTCTCTCAGAGGATTTATCCTCCTTTTTATTTATCTGCTTATGTGATGGATTCAATCTGTTATGTTTCTAAGTTTCCGTTAATGGGTTGGAAATGGACAATTCAAGATCCCTTGCCCATTCATGTTTATCACAAAGAGTTGTGGGATTCAGAGTTCATTCCCTGTTTTTACAAGATTTGCCATTGCATTATGTTACCCTTGTACATAATATTGTATGACAAAGATGCTCCAAGGTTTTCTCCTAAAGTAGAGGTAGAGATTCTACCTGTTGCAAGATGGTTTTGAGAAGAATTGTTTACATATGTTAGGGTTTTTGGAAGTTTTGCTTCTCCTCATGTTTTACCTTTGTATGTCCTTGATAAACTCATCGCCCGAGAAATTTCTTATCAAACCTGCAGAGAAAGAGGTTTGACTAAAGAATTGAAAGACAAGGAGAAGGCTATCTGGCCTCAATTTCCTATGGCCTGTGGGGCCTTTTCATTATTTGATGTTGGTCATGCATTTAAAGAAGTAAACAATATTACATGTTTACATTTGTTCAAGTTTCCAAGAAGACCATTCGATCCATATGATGTTGTTAAAAATTTCAATACTGTAGTCAAGATAAGAGTGTTTTCTAAATAAGAAGATTTGTTTGATGACATGTTCCAAGAAAAAGGCACACTTAAAGAAATTCTACATTCGGCTCAAATACGGTTTCCTCCAGCAGAGTTTCAAGAATTCAAAATATACAGAGAAAGGAGGTTAACTACTATTCCTCTGGATGAATTGTGCTTGGAACCCGTAAGGGAACCAACTCCTAGTGTCAGTCTCAGTAGAAGTTCAGGTACAAACAGGTCTAAGTCAAAGTTCGGAAGAGAAACCTCTGAACACTCTAAGAGTGAAGGGTCAGTAAAAGATACTGCCCAGTCTAATGAAATCTCACAGCAACAGATTTCAACCTCTCCACAGTTAAATATTCCCCCTCTCATTGTACAACAATCATCAGTCAGAACTGAATTGGATAAGGAATGGGAAACGTTCAATGATTTGATTAATATTGAAGCATAAAATACACAGACACCTCTGAGAAATGTACAGACAACAATAAATATAGTCACAGGAGTAACTAACAATGTCTCAAAGACAGAACATATTCCTATAACCCCATCTTCTGAACTCATGCTTAAGATAGAGGAAATTCCTCCTCTTGATGTATTCTACAGTCCACAACACAAGGCAGTGGTAAGAAGACAAAGGAAGAAAAGGAAATTAGAAAATGTGCTTTCTCATGATGCAGAACACCTAGACGTTCTATGGAAAGATCCTACTACTGATCCAACTGAAAATCTCACTAAATTATCTCATATCACAGGAGCTTATGCCTCTGTAGCCATAGACAAAGCATATGAGGTACGACAATTATTGAATGAAAAAGAAGAACAGGTACAGGTCTTGCAACAACAGCTGCAAGAAGCCAATGCTAACAGTGAAGCTCAGAAACAACTTGAAAAATTACAACAAGATTTTCAACAAATGCAGATTGGATATCAGAACAGTTTGGCCAAAAAAGAGAAACATCTACAAATTATGCAAGAAATGCACAAAGATGATCCCAAGCTCAATTTATCAGAGAGTCTATTTCCTTAAATGACCAGCGACTGCAACAACAAGAAATATTATGCCACAGAATATCAGAATGGAACTCATATTGTGAAGAAAGTGATAAAATCATTAATCATGTCGTAGATTTACGACATGATTATGATTTAACTGATAAAAGAGTTTTTGAATATTTGGCTTGGCAAAAAATATAGGAAGGTAAAAGAGCAGGTGCACCTATAATCAATGAAAATCACAAAGAAATACTTTTTAATGAATGGGATGCACAAATCAAGAAGGCAGAGCAAGCGACAGAAGAAGCAGCCACAATATCTAGCAGTATTATTGATTGTATAAATGAAAATTTACACAAGGCAAATATGATCTCTGAAACTATTCCAGGATACCTACCAAAAGCACAGCAACTACAGATAGACTGGAAACAGAAAGCCCAAGAGAAGGCAGAATTGAATAAAGGATTAACAAAGTTAAATTGAGATTCTTACTCGGCATGTCTGGTAAAACCACACAACCAATGCATGACTCTCGAGTGTATCATCAATTCTACCGAGAAGATAGCACCAGCTCTTGCCAATTCCGTTTTTACGGGACAGTTGAAATCTGAAGTCGGCCAGCCTATTCTTCTCAAATCAATGCTGAACGCTTGCAATTCCAAATACAGATTCACAAGTAGTTAGTTGTTAAGTTTTAATTTTAGATTGAAGTATTAGTTTTGCTTTATTTTTGCCTAAAAATAGGACGGTCATTTAAACCGTATCCTACATTTTTGTAATTAATTATTTTTAGATTTAGTTAGTAGTATTTAAACCCTTCTCATGCATTTAGAGAAGGGTCCTGAAATTTGTCAAAAACTTGTCCTCAGAACATGCACTTTTGCACCCTCCGAGGAGGTTTTGATGAATGAATGGAACATGATTTATTGATATCTGCATTTAATATCTGCTACTGATGTTGCACTTCTGTACTCTTAGTGGATGTTGGATTGACAAGAGATAAGTCATTATTGCTTGACGCTCATGAGTAGAACTAGTTATAAATGGTACTTTTATCTCTTAACTATTTCTGCCTCTGTGTTAAAGTGATATTTATGTTCAGTTGTTTATGTATTAACGCTTGAATGTTTGAGTTATCATTTGGCACTTTTGTTTGGTGATAGCCACTTGTTTATGCTTAATGTATGAATAGCTTATTATGCGATATATTTTTCACAACTGTTTCGTCTAACTTTTTATACGAAGTGATTTATCTTTATTGAATTCTTTTCTTATAGAATTTGAATGATATTTATTACCAATTGCTATTTGAAATCATTTTAGATCACATAAAGAAAAGATTACATCCTGGGTTAGTTTAGAATTAGATATTTTTGTTTAATTAGAATACAATTTGCATGTTGTTAGATTAGAATTAGAATAAAAGAATTTCACGTAGGAACTTTCCTAGAAAGGAAATATCAATTCTCAACACACACACACACACACATATTGGGAAATTGGTCTCATTATCCCCAGTCGGACCCACTACACCAAACGGAAAAGGAGCTGCTAACCAAGGTTCGGACCAGGTGGGTATCCCCCTTGTTGTAGACCCGATTTTCGGGGCTTCAACATATTTGGCGCTAGAAGGAGGGCCACAAACTATGAATGGCAAGTAAGTCAAAATCTAAATACCATTCTGAGAGTAAATCGCCCTCACCATCTCCCCCGAATTCTCCATCGCACATAGAATTTTTAAATCTAGAGCCAGAAGTCGAAAGAACAACAACCACTGCCACAAACCTTGACTTTTCAGAAGAATCTGCTATTGAACCTCTTGAAGTTGAATCTTTGATTCATAAATTTAAGCAATTTTCAATATCACCTCAACGATCTGATAAATCTCAAGGTAGTGTGACTTCACAATATAATCTTGCTCATCCTCTTACCAGATTACAGAGCGAGAAGCTTGGCATTCAGCCAACTGAGTTACCTCTACCTACAAGGAAGAGAGAAAGGAAATCACCTAAAGGGTCTGATAGTGAGAATCTTTCATCATCATCATCCATCTCAACCTCTTCACCGTGAAGTCAACCATCCACCCCTCCACTTCAGAATATTGTCCGTCAGTCTACTGGAACTTCCACATCTCCTTCTCAAACATCTGGAACCATAATATCCTCATCTTCCCAATCACAAGGATCATCTTCTGCACTTTCCTCTGTTAGTAGTTCAGTGATGGCCCAAATGCCATGGAATAATCCAGGGGCAGTCTTAATGCCTGCACCCTTGAGTCAAATACCGGCCCATCCTAAAAAATGGCTGCCTAAGTTTAATCCTGAAGCAGGCATGCTAGCAGAAAAACATATAAACAATTTTATGCTGTCCATAAATCTCAATGGAGTTACTAATGAAGATGCTGTTGTTCGACTTTTTCCCTATACTCTACAAGGAGCAGCCAGATCATGGTATTTCTCATTACTATCTGGATCTATCACTAGTTGGGATATCTTTCAAGATCAATTTTTTACTAAGTTTGGTGATGACAGGTCTACAGCGACACTGATCAATGACTTGTCTAATCTTAGAGCTGAGTCAAAAGAGCCTATCAAGGATTTTAATTCACGTTTCAATAAATTGTTAAATAAAATTCCTACTGCTTCTAAGCCTAGACAAGAAGTGCGAAGTGAATGGTACATATCTGCTTTACCATCAGACATAGCAATCTTCGTTGATAGGGCTAACAAAACAACTTTAGCAGATAATATGAAGGAAGCAATAGCAGTAGAGAAACGTATCATTGCTTTAGAAAATAAAAATGTGATAGAAGAACGAAAATCCAAGAAGGTTACTTTTAAGGAAGACCCCAAGAAAAAACAATCGAAAGATCCATTTGATTTAGAAGGATTGCAGAAAATTTTGAAAACCATGTGTAACGAAATGGTTGACATTAAGAAACAAGTGGCAGAAACATCTTCTAAAAATTCTTTCAAGCCTTTTAGAAGAAACCTTCAACTGATCCAAAGCCACCAAATGCTATTACTAATGCTGAATCAGAAGAAGAAGAAGAGGAAACTGCAACTGAAGAAACTACCGATGAAGAAGAAGTTGTAGAAGTACAAGGTATGTGGGATTTCATCCTCCCAGATGAGGAAGATCAAGAAGCATCCTCGGTTAGCACTCGAAGTAGAAATCAACTTGATCCTCCTCAACCTACTCCTAAGCCAAAGAGCGCAAGCTCAATGACTAAGGATAAAGTTGCACCCAAGAAAACAACATCAAAAGCAACTCAAACTAGCCCAGTCAAATCAGATTCATCAATTCCATCAAAAACACTGATTGTTTCAGATGAAATGGAGTATAATATCATAGAAGACATGAAGAAGACTAGGGCTAACATCACTTTTTATGAATTGAGCAAGTTAAAACACCAACAAAAGGTATTTTTGAAAGAATTACATGCTGTACCAGAAAAACCTTTGCCCGATCCTGTAATTTCTCAAGCTTCCAACGAGATGAGAAGACCTCCAACTAATGCGATCAGTAAATTTGATCTAGAAAATATCGCTTTAATTGGAGGAAGGTCGAGATCTCATACTCCTCCATTTCTTCTTACTTATGAAGTTTTCAATAAAAATTTGCATAATTGTTTAGTGGATTCTGGAGCTTCATCTAATATTCTACCAAAATCAGTATGTGCAAAGTTGAATATTCAACCACAAAAATCTGTTGTGCGCATAGTGCAGCTAGATTGATCGCAAGTTGAAGTCATTGGCGAATTAAATCAGGTTACCATAAGGCTCTCATCTAATCCAAAGGCATGTCATGTTATTGATATTTTAGTTGCAGATATTCCAGAATTTTATGGCTTAATTCTTAGCAGAGATTGGTCAGAAAAACTTCATGGATACTTTGCAACTGATTGGTCACACATGTGGCTTCCTTACAATGGTAAACCAAATCAGATAAAGGTTGAGCGAGAAAAACAGCAGAAATACATAGTAACAGAACTAGAAGGAGAAAATGAACCAGTTGCATACAACAATAATATCATTGGCAACTATTCAGTTGATTCTTTCTTAGGAAATTTCAATGCTCATACTTCACCTTACTTAGAACATTTTGTTTTATCTCAAATAGAAATTTTTTCTCAAACAGATAGTTCTAAATGCATTAATTTTGTAGATACTCCTGTAAATAAATATTTATTTTGGAAGTTATTTTTTGATGGTTCTAAGTCTAATGAAGGAGTAGGAGCAGGATGCGTGTTGATTAGTCCAGAGGGAAACAAAATTATGCTAACTTGCAGACTCGAGTTCGATTGCACCAATAATACTGCAAAATACGAGGCTTTAGTCCAAGGATTATACAAAGCAATCAGATTAGACATCAAATATCTACAAGTTTTCAAAGATTCTGAAATTGTAATCAAACAGGTACGCAATACTATACATTGTTTATCAGGTCATTTGAAGCATTATTAGTCTTTAGTTCATGATCTGACTGAACACTTTATAGCATTTAATATTTCATCAATTCCCAGAATCCATAATGCTAGTGCAGAGCTCCTAGCTAACGTGGCCTCCAAGCTCATTCCTGTAGAAGACTATAGCCCTGATCGATTTTCAATCGAATTAATCTTTAGACCCTCGATTCCTGATAACATTACCAATTGGAGGATTTTCAATGATGATCCTGATATTGTAAGTTTCCTCAGATCTGAAGGATCTTACACTAATCAGATAATTGATGAAGACCAACATGAAAGACAATTGCAACAAGATAGCACTAATAATGCTATGCCAAAGTCAGTAGTCAAGTTAGAAGACCTTTATGATTTGAAAGATCGATTCAAAAGATCTACCAATTCAAAACTACAAAGTTCAACTTTGAATTATGAATTAGTAAATCTAGGAACTGATACCAAACCACAGAATATCAACCTAGGCCTCGGTCTAGCTCCTGAAGAAAAATTAGCGTATGTTCGTCTTTTGAAACAATACAAAAGTGTCTTTGCTTGGAACTACGATGAAATCAAAACTTATGACACTTATATCATCTAACATACTATCCCAATGATAATCGACGAAAAACCTGTCCAACAAAAGCTGAGAAAGATCCATCCCAATCTAGAAAATCAAATCAAATCTGAACTCAATAAGTTATTAAAAGCCAAGATTATTTTTCCCGTTCGACATTCTAAATGGGTTTCCAATATGGTTCCTGTTAGAAAGAAGAACGGAGACATTAGAATTTTCATTGACTTTCGAAACCTTAACAAAGCTTGCCAAAAAGATAATTTTCCTTTGCCTCCTATGGATCAAATATTACAGGTAGTTGCAGGATCAGAATTAATGTCTTTCTTAGATGGTTTCTCTGGTTACAACCAAGTGTTGGTCCATCCTGATGATAAATTGAAAACTACATTTAGAACTAAATGGGGCACTTATGCATATCAAAAGATGCCTTTTGGTCTGATCAACGCTGGTGCCACATTTCAGAGAGCAATGGACATTGCTTTCAAGGGATTAGTTAACAAATCAGTGGTAATTTACTTGGATGATATAACTATATATTCCAAGAAACGAAGCAATCATCTTAAAGACTTAAAACAGATCTTCCAACGTTGTCAAAGGTATGGAATTTCACTTAACTCGAAAAAGTCCTTTTTTACATTAAGCGAAGGAAAAATTCTTGGATTCATAGTGTCAAAATCTGGAATTCATATTGATCCTGATAGAATCAAGGAGATTTCTGAAATACCCTTACCTCACAACAAGAAAGCTATGCAATATTTCCTTGGCCAGATTAATTTTGTAAAGAGATTTGTGCCAGATTTTTCAAGAATTGTATCTCCTTTACAAGCAATGATTAAGAAGAATTCAAAATTCAAGTGGGGCCAAAACGAATATGAGGCATTCAATCTGATCAAACAAGAAATTGTTAATGCTCCATCTTTAGCAACTCCAAATTTCTTCGATCCTTTTATTTTGTATACATTTGAATCATATGCTGCAATACTCACTCAAGCAAATCAAGAGAAGGCAGAAGCTCCAGTTGCTTTCTTCAGTTCAAATTTACAGGGGGCTGAATTGAATTATTTAGATGTAGAGAAACAAGTTTATGCTGTTTTCAAAGAAATTAAATATTTCAGACCCTTTCTACTTAAAACGCATACAAAAATCATAGTACCGTTTCCAGCGGTAAGAAATCTTTTAGTTCAGAAAGATGTGGGTGAGAAAAGAGCCAATTGGATTACTGCCTTACAAGAATATGATGTAGAAATCAAACCAGCAAGTATTGTAAGAGGTCAAGGCTTTTGCAAAATACTAGCTGGGGCATCGCTTATTTCTGAAAAACCATCTGCAGAGATACAAATGTATGAGGTAAGCCTAAACGATGTTGAATCATTATATGCTGATATCATATTTTATCTAAAGAATGGATATGCTCCTCCAAATCTCGATTACACCAAGAAAAGAGCTCTGAGGTTAAAAGCTAAACAATATCAGCTTGTGAATGATGTTCCTTTTAGAATGAATTATGATTCTGTTCTCCTTAGATGTCTTGAGAAATCTGAAGTTGAAAAAGTCTTGCAGGAACTTCACGATGGGCCAGCAGGTGGGCATTATGCTGGAGATGCTACTGCACATAAAATCCTCCGCGCAGGCTATCATTGGCCCACACTATTCAAAGATTCACATAGCTACGTAAGGAAATGTCAAGTTTGTCAAACCACTGCTGGAAGACAAAAGAAACCATCATTTCCATTACAACCAGTCAACATTGAACAACCTTTTGATCAATGGGGATTGGATATAATAGGTGAGATCGTTCCTCACTCTTCTAAGCAACATAGGTATATCATTACAACAACTGATTATTTTACTAAATGGGTAGAAGCATTTCCTCTCAAGACTGCTAATGCTGAGCATATTATCGAATTCATAGATCAGTTCATAATCACCAGGTTTGGTTTACCTTCTGCTTTAATGTTTGATAATGCATCGTATTTTTCTGGTAATGCTATGACTGAATTTTCACTTAAAAGAGGTTTCAAACTTAAATACTCTGCCAATTATTATCCACAGGGAAATGGGTTAGCTGAATCTACAAATAAAAACTTAATCAAAATCATTAAGCGAACCATTGATCAAAATCATAAAAATTGGCATAAGTCTTTAATTTATGCTTTATAGGCAGATCTAATAACACAGAAGGCCTCCATTGGCACTTCTCCCTTTAATTTATTTTATGGGAAAGAAGTGGTTCTTCCAACTCATCTAGCAATTCCTTCTATGGCCTTAGTTCAATATATTGATGAAGCACCAACTTCTTCCTTACAACTAAGGCAGATGGAAATAATTAAGCTAGAAGAACAACGAGAAAAGGCCAAAATAACTCATGCTCATCACCAAGCGTTAGTTAAAGCTTCTTTTGATTCAAACATGACATCCAGAAAGGACTTTTAGGTCAGAGATCTAGTTTTAAAATGGGACAAAGCTCATGAGGAAAAAGGGAAACATACGAAATTTCAACGAATGTGGCTTGGTCCTTTCCAAATCACAGAGATCATAGGTCCATCTACTTTTATGTTACAGGATTTAACAGGAAAAAGAGAGTCTTTACCTGTTAATGGACAGATCCTCAAAAAATATTTTCCATAGAAGATCACTCTTCTATTTTGTATATTAGTTTTCTTAATTGTCATAATAAAACCGGTTGTAAATGGTTACATTTGGAAATTCACGAAAAAGACACAAATTATCTTTTTGGTTTTTGTCTTTTCACTTGTATAAATAGAATTCTTTTAGAAAATTGATCATTGTTATTTAAAGATACAGTTAAAAGCTTTAAAAATTAGAAATGATATTAGTTTCAAATTTGAAAATTTTGATAAAAAACAACTTTTAGTGGGAAATTGTTTTATGTTAGTCTAATGAAAGGTATCAATAACAAAACAAAGATTCTCTGTAGAAAAGTTCTTTCCAAAAAAAAAACTCAACCATTGTCGTCCAGAGCTATCTTAAGGAAACAATGACTTCCTCCCTACCTAGAAAATTACAATGTTCAGGGAATAATCCAACAATGCACTTTAACTTAAAGAGTAAGAGGTCTCATCACGAGCCGACTTATCATAATCATAGATATTATAGCTTGCTGACTTTGCCAATACTGCATACCACAATAGGGCAATGACTCAAGATTGTTGCAATCGAAAGGCAAGGGGTCTCATCATGAGCCAACTTGTTCAAAAAAGTTATAAATCAAGTGAATGACACTGTCATAAATTGGCTACCAAACCAAGACATTGTTCTTTAAGGATAAAAAAGAAAAATGAAAGCAATAAGTGTGGATATGGATTTCTCTTTGAAAATTGTATATTTTCCTAAGTAGGACACATGATCATTGCTGGGTAACAGGTAACCCTGTCGAGGCTATAAACGCCTGCTGGCAGCAGTGGCTCTACCTATGACAAATGAGCATATTTAAAAACTGATTTACAGAGAAGCCTTTTGTTTTTATCTTTATAAACCAAGTAATGACTGATGTAGATACAAGGACTAGCTTGAGGAAGTAAATAATCAAAGTTGAATATAGAAGAAACAAAATATCATTGATAGATAGAAGCATAATATACTTTGTCTTTCTATAATAAAGTTTGATTTTCTGGAAAATTTTCTATTTTGAAAGTTTAGAAAATTTAAAAGAAAAAGCAGAGATAACTGGTTCTTCCGAGTGAATCACCAATTGTTGTGGCCAGCAACAACCCCCCTTCTTATTTAGTATTAGTGGTAATACTAAATAAGTGGGGACCCTTAGTCAAAAAATCTAAAAAATCAATTAGTGATTTTTTTCCTTTTTCAATAAAACTTACTATCATAAACTTAGGAGAAAATTCCTTGAAAAATATAAAAAAACTTAAGTTTTATGATAGCTTAGAATTGAATCCTTCTTTGAGGAATATCGCATCGCAAAAAGGTAATGACCGCCTCTTTATAAGCGGAATTCTAAAAATTGCGATATGAAACTACGCGCTAAAGGAACATTCATCGCATCGCATGCTTAAAATGTTATATCTTACGATGAAAACTTCAAATCACCGATGAGCGATAACATGTATCACAAATCGCATATTGCAGAAAATATGTTAACGGATGTTTGTCATATGTTATGTCTTGCGACCTTGCGATATTGTGATATAGCGATTTCACGATGTTACAATATTACGCTATTTGATTCCACGAGATTGCGATCTGCGATATTGCGATTTTGCGATATTGCGAAGGAAATCGCAGATCGACTTATCGCAGATTTTTAAAGGCTCATTACATGAAGAAAATATTTCCATAAATCGAGACCCCGTTATACGCTTTAATGTTAAATTAATGAATTGATTGTCATTCATTAATGAAAAATGGTTTCATTCTGATTGAAGAGTTATTTCACGTAAGATAGTATATTTCATACGTCTTCAACATTTAAAACTTTCCCGTCACCTTTTTCTATCATTATTCTCACTTAATTCGTGAACTGCAGGAGCAAAGAGCTGAGAACTATACAAAGCAGTATTTAAAATAAAATGGGAAAGAAAGACAAGGCTCCAAGTTCGGAAGATAAAGAGATGACGCCCTTATACACAGACACCGCCTTTAACAAAGACGCTGGTATCACTACTTGGGAGGGCATGTATAATCTACTTGAAGAAGAGAACCCCAGAGTAATGGAGGTTACAACTACTGCCGAATCACATGGGTCTTCTGAAGCATCTCTTACAGAGCTAGCTTGTTCATTCTTGCACCGAATAGCAGCGAGACCTAGAATTCTTCCGTACACAGATATGATTAAATGTGTGCTGGATAGCACTGATATTTTAGACAGACAGTTTAAGAATCAGGGTCAAGAGCTCATTGGCTCATTCACTCCACAAGATTTGAGGCTCATGTATCATTTGCTGGAGCCACAGGCAACTTATAACAAACAGTTCATGGATAAGTTTGCCAAAGAAAATGAAAACCTGGCAGAATGCACCAAGGAATGGTCTAGGAGAGACGAACCATTGAAGAAAGATAAACACGGTATGTATAGTACTTGTTCTCTCACTTCTCCGTATTTCTTTGCTGCTGCTATGCTCTGTCGGCTTTTTGGAAAGCCTGGCATTAATAAGTTTTCGCCTGAATGGCTTCTGTTATTGAGTGTTGTTGTTAATGCTACTATTATGGAATGGGCTAAGATATTATCTGATAACTTAGCCATGGCTATTTTTAACTACCGGTCTAAACATACTGTCTCTCAGAGGATTTATCCTCCTTTTTATTTATCTTCTTATGTGATGGATTCAATCTGTTATGTTTCTAAGTTTTCGTTAATGGGTTGGAAATGGACAATTCAAGATCCCCTGCCCATTCATGTTTATCACAAAGAGTTTTGGGATTCAGAGTTCATTCCCTGTTTTTACAAGATTTTCCATTGCATTATGTTACCCCTATACAGAATATTGTATGACAAAGATGCTCCAAGGTTTTCTCCTGAAGCAGAGGTAGAAATTATACCTGTTGCAAGATGGTTTGGAGACGAATTGTTTACATATGTTAGGGTTTTTGGAAGTTTTGCTTCTCCTCATGTTTTACCTTTGTATATCCCTGATAAACTCATCGCCCCAGAAATTGCTTATGAAACTTGCGGAGAAGGAGGTTTGACTAAAGAATTGAAAGACAAGAAGAAGGCTATCTGGCCTCAATTTCCTGTGGCCCGTGGGGCCTTTTAATTATTTGATGTTGGTCATGCATTTAAAGAAGTAAACAATATGACATGTTTACATTTGTTCAAGTTTCCAAGAAGACCATTCGATCCATATGATGTTGTTAAAAATTTCACTACTGCAGTCAAGATAAGAGTGTTTTCTAAAGAAGAAGATTTGTTTGATGACATGTTCCAAGAAAAAGGCACACTTAAATAAATTCTACATTCGGCTCAAATACGGTTTCCTCCAACAGAGTTTCAAGAATTCAAAATATACAGAGAAAGGAGGTTAACTACTATCCCTCTGGATAAATTGTTCTTGGAACCCGTAAGGGATCCAACTCCTAGTGTAAGTCTCGGTAGAAGTTCAGGTACAAACAGGTCTAAGTCAAAGTCTAGAAGAGAAACCTCTGAACACTCTAAGAGTGAAGGGTCAGTAAAAGATACTGCCCAGTCTAAAGAACTCTCACAACAACAGATTCAACCTCTCCACAGTTAAATATTCTCCCTCTCATTGTACAACAATCATCAGTCAGAACTGAATTGGATAAGGAATGGGAAATTTTCAATGATTTGATTAATATTGAAGCACAAAATACACAGACACCTGTGAGCAATGTACATACAGCAATAAATATAGTCATAGGAGTAAATACCAATGTCTCAGAGACAGAACATATTCCTATAACCCCATCTTCTGAACTCATGCTTAAGATAGAGGAAATTCCTCCTCTTGATGTATTCTACAGTCCACAACACAAGGCAGTGGTAAGAAGACAATGGAAGAAAAGGAAATTAGAAAATGTGCCTTCTCATGATGCAGAACACCTAGATGTTCTATGGAAAGATCCTACTACTGATCCAACTGAAAATCTCACTAAATTATATCAGATTACAGGAGCTTATGCCTCTGCAGCCATTGAAAAAGCATCTGAGGTACGACAATTATTGAATGAAAAAGAAGAACAGGTACAGGTCTTGCAACAACAGCTGCAAGAAGCCAATGCTAACAGTGAAGCTCAGAAACAACTTGAAAAATTACAACAAGATTTTCAACAAATGCAGATTGGATATCAGAACAGTTTGGCCGAAAAAGAGAAACAACTACAAATTATGCAAGAAATGCACAAAGATGATCCCAAGCTCATAGAATTTATCAGAGAGTATATTTCCTTAAATGACCAGCTACTGCAACAACAAGAAATATTATTCCACAGAATATCAGAATGGAACTCATATTGTGAATAAAGTGATAAAATCACTAATCATGTCATATATTTACGACATGATTATGATTTAATTGATAAAAGAGTTTCTGACTATTTGGCTTGGAAAAAAACAGAGGAAGGTAAAAGAGCAGGTGCACCTATAATCAATGAAAATCACAAAGAAATACTTTTTAATGAATGGGATGCACAAATCAAGAAGGCAGAGCAAGCGGCAGTAGAAGCAGCCACAACAGATAGCAGTATTATTGATTGTATAAATGAAAATTTACACAAGGAAAATCTGATCTCTGAAACTATTCCAGGATACCTACCAAAATCACAGCAACTGCAGACAGACTGGAGACAGAAAGCCCAAGAGAAGGCAGAATTGATTAAAGGATTAACAAAGTTAAATTGGGATTCTTACTGGGCATGTCTGGTAAAACCACACAACCAATGCATGACTCTCGAGTGTATCATCAATTCTTCCGAGAAGATAGCGCCAGCTCTTGCCAATTCCATTTTTACGGGACAGTTGAAATCTGAAGTCGGCCAACCTATTCTTCTCAAATCAATGCTGAACTCTTGCAATTCCAAAAAACAGATTCACAAGTAGTTAGTTGTTAAGTTTTAATTTTAGATTTAAGTATTAGTTTTGCTTTATTTTTGCCTAAAAATAGGACGGTCATTTAAACCGTATCCTACATTTTTGTAATTAATTATTTTTAGATTTAGTTAGTAGTATTTAAACCCTTCTCATGCATTTAGAGAATGGTCCTGAAATTTGTCAAAAACTTGTCCTCAGAACATGCACTTTTGCACCCTCCGAGGAGGTTTTGATGAATGAATGGAACAGGATTTATTGATATCTGCGTTTAATATCTGCTACTGATGAACTGCACTTCTGTACTCTTAGTGGATGTTGGATTGAGAAGAGATAAGTCATTATTGCTTGAAGCACATGATTAGAACTAGTTATAAATGGTACTTTTATCTCTTAACTATTTCTGCCTCTGTGTTAAAGTGATATTTATGTTCAGTTGTTTGTGTATTAACGCTTGAATGTTTGAGTTATCATTTGGCACTTTTGTACGGTGATAGCCACTTGTTTATGCTTAATGTATGAATAGCTTATTATGCGATATATTTTTCACAACTGTTTCGTCTAACTTTTTATACGAAGTGGTTTAACTTTATTGAATTATTTTCTTATAACAGTTGAATGATATTTATTACCAATTGCTATTTGAAATCATTTTAGATCGCATAAAGAAAAGATTACATCCAGGGTTAGTTTAGAATTAGATATTTCTGTTTAGTTAGAATACAATTTGCATGTTGTTAGATTAGAATTAGAATAAAAGAATTTCACTTAGGAACTTTCCTAGAAAGGAAATATCAATTCTCAACACACACACACACATATTGGGAAACTGGTCCCATTATCCCCAGTCGGACCCACTACACCAAACAGAAAAGGAGCTGCTAACCAAGGTTCGGACCGGGTGGGTATCCCTCTTGTTGTAGACCCGATTTTCGGGGCTTCAACACCTCCACAATGTCCCAAGGCTGAAATGATATCAATAGAGGTAACCTCAAACCAAGATTTTAGCTTGGTAGCTAGCCCTACCAAACCAGAGAGTTTTCTCTCTATGAAAATCACAACCAATGATTTGAATAGTACAAGAATGGATTTTAGGCTAGATAGTTCATCTCTAGGGTTTGATAGTTTTTAGTGTTTTTTGCTGGATAATGAGTGAATATCAAGGAAATAGGTCAAAACTCAAAGGTTCCAGTTGCAAGAGATATAAAGGAGCATGGTAGGCATGCTTTTGTGATAACTTTAGATTTGGTCGATGCGGTGTAGGTTTTGAAGGAGAAAGAAGATCAAAATGAGCATGTATACCATGAATTCATTAATCAAGAAGATAAAACACACAAACATGAGATTCCTAATAAAACAAAGCTTAATCAAAATTTTTTTGTTTAAAACCTCTTAGGAAAATCACTGAAGATCAAATAGATGGTAAGGAGACTAGTTTATCATTCATGTAAATCTATAACAAAGATAAGCATTATAACAAACTCACAACACAAGAATTCCTGAATAATAACTGCAACTGTCGTTTGATTTCTTGTAAAAATGATGAAGTACAAGATACAAGGCTTTCACCCTCTGATTTCCAACCTTTATATTGACTAAAAACCACATACATATAGACCAAAATCAACTTCCTCTCTCTTAGGGGTCGAATCCCTCAGTGTAGAAACAACTTACATGAATTTCTCAACAAAATCCTAATGACTAGGGAAGTTAAAACAAATCCTCCATATAGACTTTGATTGACCTGCTTCTCATCAATGAGATCCAAAATTACACCAAAATGACTCTAACAAGCCCATTTACCTTCTATTACATCAAGTCAACACGAAACTAGAGAAATTACATCATAAAACTAAGATTAACTGAAGAAAACCTCGAAAATTGCACTAACAGGGAGAGGTTTTGGCCCTGGCTTGAAAGCCTAAACATTGTGTCTCTTGCGCATTTGATAATTGACTTGATGAAGAACATAATAATCTAACGAAGATAAAATATAAGTGAAAGTGTTGTGGATGATTTTGTCACCCTCCTAGAGACAGCCTAGAGTTGCCATAGACCAGTGCCTAGGACATCTTAATATAGCAAGGAGCCCTTTATAGTTTGGGTTTTCAGTCCAAGAGCTCACTTACTATCTCTTGTTTGAACAAGGAAATTAGTTTTGAATGGGACCAATCTCTCTCAGAAGCTGACACAAAGATAAGAATAATGTAGGAACATCATGTAAAACTTCAGCATGAAAGCATCAGACAGTTAAGAGACCGCTACCTGTAAAGAGGGCCGATTCAAATAATATATCATAGAAATCAGATATCAGGAAGTGAGTGCGGTGAGGAAACATAAGAAGATATTAGCTGGCATGAGACTGATACCCAGATACACAACAGAACCATATAAGGGCGCACCAATTTACGAATCCTTATATGACAATGGCGTTTTAAAAGCACCCTCCTCAAGCAACTAATAGAGCAGAAAATATGGAAAGAGTGAACATGGAACAGTATACCATGACTAGGCCTATTTAAAGCGCTTGACTAATTCCAGAAAGGGCATCAACGAGGATGAATCCTTAATGAAAACTAGTGAGCCACTCGCATTCTAGAACATGATACAAGAAGATAATGAGCATGAAAGAGATATTGTATTAACACATGAGAGAAATTACATACTGTGAGATACCAAAGACCAGAATCCTCATTACAGTTATAACCCATCCTCACTGAGACCCTACGGGCTCTGAAGCTTCATACAGAAATATTACAAAAATGTATACAGAAGTCTTCTCGCTGCACAGTTTGCTGATAGAAATATGGAACCCTTACAATGTCTTATTTCTGAGTATTTATAGAACAGATCGAAAAATCTAGAGGAGGAGGTAGGTATCCTACATTTATTGATCTAAATTGAATAAGAATGGCGGAAATCATTCGCGCCTACATCATGAATGACTAACTATAAATGACTGTACTTTACAGACTGTCTATAAAAATAAATGCTGGGAGATAAAAATCTCCTTATATACAAGACACAAATAATAAAATATATACAGCGTGCTGCCTGTAGCCGAGGGAAAATCTGCTGCTGTAAGAGACTTGAGATAATCTGCGTTCCTGTACTGTACTCTCGGCCCTTAGCTTTGAATTTGAATTCTGGATCTTAAATGCGGGGCTAATTTCTTTAGAGGGTTCTGTAGCTCCATATCTTAGTTTTCTTTAATGGCGGTCACCTCTCCCACCTACCCTCGGCTTCTTCTTTTAATTTTGCCAGCAGAATATGTCCTTTGGTATGCTCCTGATCTCTGCAATGGAGGCGGCAAGTTAAAGCGCCTACTATGTCATTTTAAAACCTGCAAAACCCGCAAAACATTAGAGAAAATTGACTCGGAGACAGGGAGTGTGGAAAAGGGAGATGACAACGACGTCGTGAAGACGGACAAATAACGGGAATACGCATGGTGGCATAAGCGAATTGATGAAGGCCTTGGCGTATCCGGGATAAATGCCTTATCTTTCGTACGAGACACTGTCGTGAGGAAGGAATAACTAAAATAAACATATAAACAAACACACACACACACACATATATATACATATAATGAGGTGACGTTACCATACACGGCATAACACATGGGTGCATGTAGAGAACAAAGACCGACGAGGCGATGGAGCTGCATCCGGTGAAGTGGGATGAGAGGATACCCCCTAATGCCAACATGAAGTGACTGATGTTAACCAAGCAGTTCTGGTACACCTCCACCGTTGGATAGAGATCGGGAGATCCAACGATTCGCATGAATTCCGCTGCCCGGCGATTGTACATACATTAACGCGCGGGAGAAAAGCGGTTTCCCGCCCGTACCAAGGACACGCGGCATATAATTTATGGCATCGCTGGCCTTGGGCCCAAAACTGCCGTCCTGGCGGAAGTGGTGCGAACCACCGCCTCGCTCGCGCGGCGGTCCTCCACACGTACCTACTTCTCGCGGGCCGGTTGACCGACGAGATCCTCGACTCGCTGGGCGACGGACGCCCTGTGGTATTAAAACAATGTTTTCTCCTCTCACCATGTTTTCAAATAGGGGGACGTATGGAAGTCAAGGCAAGAGGGGCCAAAGTCTGAGGGGCTTGGCCCGATATTTAAAATATGCATTTTAGACTTTGGCCAAGTGCATTTTCTAAATGGGGATGGCGCTATTAAGCGGGAGCATCGGGATTTAAGTCACGGTGGAGGTCTGAAAGAGATTTAGGAAAGGTGGTAGGCCGAAAATTTACGTGCAGGAGTAAATATGTACAACATCGGCTCCATCTGGGGACGGCATGTTCGTCCTCGGACATGTCGAGAACACGCAGACCATTGAGCATTTCATCCCGCTTTCCAATCCTCCTGTATGTGAATTTTATCCTACAATTCCCTTGCTTTTCTTCAAAACTCATTAGCACACCTACATTATTCAAAGAATGATGGAACAAAAAGAAAACTAATGTACAATATAATACACCAGGCTGTCTTGGCCTCCTGGGTCCCATACTCTGCTTTGCCGGCATCCATTGGTTACATTATTCTTCAGTTGTACCCCTCCAGCTTTCCATATTTTATTCTGCAATTTTCTTCCAGTTATGCTTTCACATTCTGTTCTTGTTTTTCCATTACCTAACTTTCTTTGCTTTCTTGCTGGTATCTGCTGTTTCTGAGGCACCTTCGTCATTAGTCTTCTGATGCTGTCAATTCCTATGCCCAGCCTTTCTTTTATCTGGAACCGACTTTGCTCACTGCTGTCTTCATCCTGGGAAACTTTGATTTTTGCACTTTCCACTGCATCTTCAATATGGCTCTCGAAAGCTTGATCACCTCCTTTTTGTATTTTGAAAGGCAGTGGGGTCTCTCTTTTTTGTTCCACAATAGCAACTTTGAAAATTTTTCTCTCTGCTGGCAACATACTGCTAGAAAAGACCCTTGATCCTTCTTCAAATGTCTGCAAAAAATGAGCATAAGGATCATAAAATGATACCTGGTCAAAAGTGTTTGGCAAGCAGGCTTCAACCAGGATTTTATCTCTTTTCACTGGATCAAGAAGAAGACTCTTTTGAGAGAGAGAATCTCCTTCGTTCTCTAAACTGGAGGACTTATTGCATACTGGAGCTGAGTCCTTTTGGAGCTCTGGTATATTCTGCTGTGCTGTGCTGAGCTCTATGAAAAAATTTATGCATTCTTGAGCAGGGGCTTGCCCCATTATTTCCTCTTTTTCAAGAGAAAGCTTGCTGTTTTCATCTTGCTCAAGAATCTCTTCTTGGCTCTCCTCCCCTCCTTCCTGTATCGAATCATATTTATTCAACATACTCTCCAGCAACCTGATTTCTTCGTTCCACGGATTAAAGTCTTCCCCCGAGTTTCCTTCCTCCTTTCTTGAAAAGGAAAGCTGTTGGCTTCCAGTCTCGCTGATGGTCTGTGTTAAAGAAAAATGAGGATCCAAGGAATCTTCATCTGTTATTATACTATCATGGCTCTCCTCATCCGTATCATAGATGGGCTGACTGGTTTCATTACTATTCTGAGATTGCTGGCCCTGACTTTCCTCCCATGGGTCTACTGATGATGGTTCTGCAGACTCAGCTTCTCTCTGGAAACAATCATCATCAAATAAATCATAACTAGGAAAGTCGCAGTCATAAGCAATGTCACCAATCAAACTTGTTGGATTCTCAGCAGGTCCTTCTTCATCTTGATCCTCAGAGGAGTTTCCTGGATCCAAATTATCAAACTCAAGTGACGAATGGGCAAGAGTAGGTGTCCTATAGAAAATTTCTGAGGCAGGCTGCTGATTTGATATCTGGTCAACCTCTTCTTCTGTCAAAGGAGGTGATTGTTTTGTATTTCTTTGTGCAGAAGAATAGCAGCTCTCTTTTTCTTGTACTAGCTGATTGGGAGGCAGGATGTTCTCTTGAGCCTCTTCTTTTACATCGGATTCTGCCTCTTCTATGTGGTTTCTTGCTTCCTCGAGGCAACGCTCCCTATTTTCCATGGCTATCAGATCATGATACTCTCTGATCAGCATAATACAGGATGTAGGTAAGCAATCAAGCGGTTTCTGATCACTTTCTTCCTCATCTTCCATAGGTTTTGAAGCATCATACATGTCTTGCTCATTTTCTGCGTCTTGGGCTTGTTCTTGTGATTGCAAGAGTTTGATCTCAGCTTCGTATCTTTCAATCATCACTCTTAGAAGGATTTTCTTAAGCACGGGCGTGCAACTTGGGATGAGAAGAGTGATCCGTGGAAGGTCCTCCACTTCCATTTTTGCTAAGCCACGTGACATTTCATCTCTGCACTCTGCTATAAAATTCGGATGCATTTTGCAAGCTACTCAGAGTCTTCCACCAGTGGGGTCTTTTAATTATTCAGGAACTGTGGAGTCACCAGGTGGATGGTTTAAGATCTTACTGTCCACCACAGTGATTTTCCAAATCAAGGCTATTGTTTCTTCCCAGTAGAGTCGGGACTGCAAATAGATTTAACAAATAAAGACCAGTGGAGTCGGGATTTTCTACTAAGATTTCTTGAGAAGAAGAAGGATAATCTTCAACAGAATATTCAGGATTTTCAACATGAGCTGGCTTCTTCTCTTTCCAAACTCTTCTGTGAATGATCTTCTCCGGGTCAGAGACAGGTGTTGTCGGCTGTGAGGTATCTGACCTCAAATGGGGCTTCCGGGAAGCCAGGACTTCCAATAAAATTTATCAAATAAGGACCAGTGGAGTCGCCAAGGTGAGAAATCTGCAACTCTTCACCTCTCTGTGCTCACCTGATTAGAGAGTGAATATGAGATGTCGAACCCAGGGAAACAGATATTCTTGAATTCGCTCCCCAGCAACGGTGCCAGAAAGATGTTGTGGATGATTTTGTCACCCTCCTAGAGACAGCCTAGAGTTGCCATAGACCAGTGCCTAGGACATCTTAATATAGCAAGGAGCCCTTTATAGTTTTGGTTGTCAGTCCAAGAGCTCACTTACTATCTCTTGTTTGAACAAGGAAATTAGTTTTGAATGGGACCAATCTCTCTCAGAAGCTGACACAAAGATAATAATAATGTAGGAACATCATGTAAAACTTCAGCATGAAAGCATCAGACAGTTAAGAGACCGCTTACTGTAAAGAGGGATGATTCAAATAATATATCACAGAAATCAGATATCAGGAAGTGAGTGCAGTGAGGAAACATAAGAAGACATTAGATGGCATGAGACTGATACCCAGATACACAACAGAACCATATAAGGGCGCACCAATTTACGAATCCTTATATGATAATGGCGTTTTAAAAGCACCCTCCTCAAGAAACTAATATAGTAGAAAATATGGAAAGAGTGAACATGGAACAGTATACCATGACTAGGCCTATTTAAAGCGCTTGACTAATTCCAGAAAGGGCATCAACGAGGATGAATCCTTAATGCAAACTAGTGAGCCACTCGCATTCTAGAACATGATACAAGAAGATAATGAGCATGAAAGAGATATTGTATTAACACATGAGAGAAATTACATACTGTGAGATACCACAGACCAGAATCCTCATTACAGTTATAACCCCTCCTCACTGAGACCCTACGGGCTTTGAAGCTTCATACAGAAATATTACAAAAATGTATACAAAAGTCTTCTCGCTGCACAGTTTGCTGATAGAAATCTGGAACCCTTACAATGTCTTCTTTTTGAGCTTTTATAGAGAAGGTAGAAAAGTCTAGAGAAGGAGGCAGATGGAGCACAATTAATGACTCAAATTGAATAAAATGGCGGAAAGAATTCGCGCCCATTCTATGAATGACTAACTATAAATGACTGTACTAAACAATCTGTCTATAGAAATAAATGCTGGGAGATGAAAGTCTCCTTATATACAAGACACCGATAATAAAATATATACAATGTGCTGCCTGTAGCCGAGGGAAAATCTGCTGCCGTAAGAGACTTGAGATAATCTGCATTCCTGTACTGTACTCTCGGCCCTTAGCTTTGGATTTGAATTCTGGATCTTAAATGCGGGGCAAATTTCTCTGGAGGGTTCTGTAGCTCCACATCTTAGTTTTCTTTAATGGCGGTCACCTCTGCCACCTACCCTCGGCTTCTTCTTTTAATTTCGCCAGTGGAATATGTCCTTTGGTATGCTCCCGATCTCTGCAATGGAGGCAACAAGTTAAAGCGCCTACTATGTCGTTTTAAAACCTGCAAAACCCGCAAAACATTAGAGAAAATTGACTCGGAGACAGCGAGTGTGGAAAAGGGAGATGATAACGACGTCGTGAAGACGGACAAATAACGGGAATACGCATGGTGGCATAAGCGAATTGATGAAGGCTCGACAGATGGATGAAAAGTGGATTATCTTCGTGACACAGTCTGGTCGTGAGGAAGGAATAACGAAAAATAAAACATATAAACGAACACACACACACACACACATATATATATATACATATAATGAGGTGACGTCACAGATACACGGGGGCATAACACATGGGTGCACAGGAGAACAGGTGGAAGACTGACGAGGCGGCGGAGTCAACGGGTGGAAGTGGATGAGAGTGACACGGTGGCGGGCCATAGCACATGGCGGACGCATGTTAACGAGCGGGCAGTTCTGGTACACCTCCACCGTTGGATAGAGATCGGGAGATCCAACGATTCGCATGAATTCCGCTGCCCGGCGATTGTACATACATTAACGCACGGGAGAAAAGCGGTTTCCCGCCCGTACCAAGGACACGCGGCATATGATTTATGGCATCGCTGGCCTTGGGCCCAAAACTGCCGTCTTGGCGGAAGTGGTGCAGAACTATACCGCCGATTTCTTGCGCGCGGGGCCCTCCACACAGGACGATTTCCGCGCCATTGATTCGATTTAGATCTGACGGTTGCGACGGTGCCCGGGGTATTAAACGATAAGCCCCTTTCCTTCAGCTTGTGGTTTTCGGGCTAGGGACGTATGGAAGTCAAGGCAAGAGGGGCCAAAGTCTGAGGGGCTCGGCCCGATATTTAAAATATGCATTTTAAACTTTGGCCAAGTGCATTTTCTGAATGGGGATGGCGCTATTAAGCGGGAGCATCGGGATTTAAGTCACGGTGGAGGTCTGAAAGAGATTTAGGAAAGGTGGTAGGCCGAAAATTTACGTGCAGGAGTAAATATGTACAACAGAAAGAATCATAATGAAATCACAAGTAATTATTAAGGAAGATAAATTTTTAATAAAAGCCTTAATTTCTCAACATGGTATCAGAGCTAAGGTGTTGAAGTCAAGAAAGGGCAGTTTAACAAGAAGACACAAGAATTGATCAGGAGATCAAGTCTCTTGAAGAAAAATGCTCAAAAATGAAGTTGCTCAGAATGGCTCCAAAACAGATTGACTGGAAAGTGTTCGGCGAAACGATCCCAACGCCGCGAATGACACTCAAATCCGATGTCGTATGCAGAAGTTATTCAAGTTTAAAGATCCGGCAATTTCAATTAAAAATGCCAAATTTGACTTCATGAAAATTTTTATTAAAAAAAGAATATTCCACAGAATATTCTGGGAATATTCCATGGAATATTCCACAGAATATTCTGGAGAATATTCCGCTGGCAGCCTATCATCGGGCGCCACGTGGCTAGCCCGGAGGCCGCCACGTGGGCCCCCAAGGCGGATTGGAAAAATTCGTTTAAAAGTTTTTATGTGGCAGTGGTAAGATTTGAACATGGGTCGGTGGAATGACAGCCGAGCGGCCCAACCACTTGGGCTATGTTTATTGTTGTTAAGACATGGCGGCAAATGGTTATTTAAATGTGCATTTTGTTTTGGGCGGGCCCAAAAGGGGGCTAGCCCCTAAGGGCCAGCCCCCTCCGCATGGAACCACAACACGTAACCACAGCAAATTCCAGTCGGCGCGCAATGGTTATGGACGGGTCACATGAGTTTCGGGTGTATTAATATATGGTTTATTAAAACCTTAACAACCGCCGCATACAACTCTACATTCAGTCAATAAGGCCCGACGGGTGCGGTCCTATGGACCCCCGTGGCCCTACTCCTTAGCACCCACGTTTGGCAGAACCCCCAATTATAGCGCCGCCACTAAATTGTCGGACCTATCTGGCGGTGTCTCCAGTTTTAGCTGGAGTTTGTTTAGTGTAACTGGCAGTTGGAGTAAATGGCCATAACTTTGGCTAGGAAAGTCCATTTTGAACGAATTTTTTTTGATTTTGGGTCTCTTCGACCTTCTGAAGCCATGGGCACAGGTTTCACAGCCATCTGAGGTCGTTTTCAGGTGATTTTGCCTCGTGGAAGTTCCAGGAGCCACTAAGGCCAAATCAGTTTGGGAGCTGCATTGGGAATTGTGCAGCCAGTGAATGTGGAACGAAGGTCATTCCTGAAGTTTTTCAGCATTCTGAATCCATTTCTACAGCTCGTTTTTCCTTTTGAGGAATTCTTCTCACTGTTTAGCTTCAGGGAATCTTTAAGGGCCACCAGGGCCATTTCAGTGCTGGAGCTGTTTGGGGCTATGTTCATCCATTTTTGGTGATTCAAAAGCCTATTTCTGCTATTTTCGACCTTCTGAGTCTAATGGCAGAGGATTCAGAACCAATTGAGGTCATCTTCACCTCGAAATTCTCCATGCAAGTCTAAAGGGCCACCAGGGCCAATTGGGGAAAGTACTGTATAAGGTACAATTTCACTGTATAGTGTTTGGGAAAGAGCATGTTTAGCTAATTCCTATCTTCTGATTCTGTATTTACAGTCAGATCTGTCTTTCAAGACACTCATATTCTTGTATTAGCCTTTGTAGCATTTTTAATACAAGAGGACAAGCCTAGTTTGAGAGGCTTGGTCCAGCAGATGTAGCCCAGAGGGGGGGTGAACTGCTTTATCATTTTGATGTCTTTATTTGATGAAGATGATATGCTAAACAAAACTGATATAAAGTGTTAAACAACAAATATACATAACTTGCATACACACATAATCACCTACTCAGCTGCAGAAAGTTATTTGTTTTATTCCGCAAGACATCAAACTTCAAGTATGTGTATGTCAAAGACTTCTAAGTGTTACTTCATTATTTCTTTAGGCAGAGCCTGTAGAGGGCCAGGTAGCCTCTCGAACTCATCCTCTCTTTAGAGGTGACATGTCCGGTGAATGCCCCTACAGTCTATCTCTGTATAAGAAATAAGAAGTTTTCACATTTTCAGAGGTCACTTGGAGTGTATAGCTCACATTTGAAATTATGGGAAATGGATACCTTGCACCCTTAAACAAGTACATTCCATTTTCAGATCAAGAATCAAGCTACATAAATAAGGTCAAAGGAAAATTTTCAATAAATCATTAAGAGAAGGGATCTGCATTGAAAATTCATAACCCTAGATCCAAAGAAGCAAACCCTCATTCAAGGAGCAGTTTGCAAGGAGACAGTTAAAACCTCAAGCCATCTCAAGAAGACCAAATACCTTACTTAAAGAACTTATACATCAAGGTCCTTTCAAGAGGAAAATCAATATCGAGGAGGTGATATTTATATTCAAGGAATCTAAATTTATCTCGTGATTGAAGCCAAGTCAACATTGTTGGAGCCATCATCATCATCAAGGATCCAAGGTGATCTACCTCTTTAAACCACTCTTGAAGAAGTCTATCTAAGAGGGATATACTGCTACTATCTACATCATCATAAAAAATGAAGCTAGTAGAAGAAGAAAATCATATCCTCAAGTAAGTATCTTGATGACTTCATCTGAATCTGTCAAAATGAATTTCTGTAAGGAAAGCAACAAATTGTCTATGTTTCAAACTTTCTTGCATGGAAGAAAAGGAAGGATATATATATTATTGAGAATGAAGTCATGGATCATATCAAAAGGTCATAAAATCGACCTTGAAAAGAAGATAATCAATCACATGCCAAATACATGAAGGGAGGCATAAGAGCCATATGGATTCTTATAAAATCCATAAAGGACTCTCTCATCCCCTATGTATCAAAAATAGAAAATTCAAAAGAAATATATGACAAATTGGTGGAGATATTCTTGGTGAGTAATGCAGAGGAAGTAATATATTTGATATAAGAAATATAAAAATTAAAGTTGTCAAGAGAGGAAGGAATAACTTCATATTTTATGAAGATTTTTAAGATACGAAATCAACTTCATGACTTAGGAGAAGTGGTGAATAATAGATAAATGACTACAGTGGTGTTGAATTCTCTACCGGAGGGATGTGGAAACTTCAATTGAAGAATCTATTTGAAGAAAGAATCAAAACCATTCTAGGATATATGGTATCTATGTAAACTAGAAGGGACAAGATTAAAAGCTAAAATTGATACATGATCAAATGATGAAAATCAAGCATATGATGCCATATCAAGAAGAAAGGGAAAATTTGGTAAGTTTGGTCCTCAGAAGAAAATGATAAACATGGATAAGATACGATGTTATGGATGTATTGAAATTGGGAACTATAAGAAATATTGTCCCAAATCTAATAAGGACAAGAGGAGAAAGGAAGAAGTCGATGTCGCCGGAGAAATGGAAGAACCAAATTCAAAGAAACCTAAGAAAGAAGAAGTGAAATATATATACTATGATTGAGACCATATTTCTCTTTAAGAGGTATCTGTCAGTTGTAAAATACTTTTTTAGAAAGCATTGTATATTAGATAGATGCATATCTTTATAATTGGCATCATGATGGAAGTATTGAAGGAGGAGCACTCATCATAGGAGGATGTCTGAAACAAATCTATGTGAAAAATATGGTATGAAATAAGTGGCTCCTGGGAACCTCACTAAAAATAACATTTATAGAAGTCATCCATATAGATCAAGGTTCATCATTCATGGAAAGAAGTTCTGACATTTTATAATGGAGTCCTCTTTGTATTCACTAGTTAGAAATAAATAAAAAGGTTTCATCGAGAATTCTAAATTGCAGAATTCTGGGATTAGGATATGGTGACATATTGATGAAGTAGGTAAAAGGAATGAAACTCTTCATTCTAAGGAAAATTTATGCATGATGACTCAAAATTAAAAGAAACTAGGTACATGCATATTTATGCTTACACTGGATACTATGAAGTCATTTCATATGGTTGCAGGTAGTATACTTCTATCTTTAGAAGTATGATCAGAGGAAAATAGAATATTTTATGATGCAAAGGTTTCCAAAAGGCATGATCCACACTAGATGAAATTAATATAATATTTAATATGGAATATGAGGTGGTTGTAAACAATCAAGGAACTACATAGTGAAGCTTCTAGGAATGAAATAAAATTGCGTGGAGAAAGAAAGGAAGAGATTGTGATAAATGCAACCATGGTAAGAGGAAGTCAACATCCAAGGAAACCAATAAGACTTGACTAGGAAATTTCCTGGGAAGATATGTATACTATGATAGAAGTATGGAAAATATGAATACCCTTGACAATACATATCTTTAGGAGATGTGTCAATTTGTACGAAGGATGTTGACGCCTACAAGTAGATGTCATGATGAAAGATAATCACTGAGGTAATTTTTTATTTAAGTGTTCATATTTATAAATGAATAATATTTGGATGAGATTATGCAGGGCTGCCAAAGGGAAGTACATGTCTTCCACAAGTTGATAACCATATGGTAGGATGAAATATCCTTGGAAGAAATATGGTTCGAAGAAAAGCAACATGACATGAAGCTAGACCAGATGGATAACTTTCTGATAGAAGATATGACTTGTGGATGAAAGTGATGGATGATCTATGAAGAGATCCCAAATATGAAGACTCCTCAACAACGAATAAATTTATGACATCGAAGAAATGATTTCTTCATGAGCAGTAGGGTGTTTCATCATTGCTGTTGCAGGTCCTTGATTAAGAGGGAGCCTTGTAATAAGTTTCTTACTTGGAAGAAACTTGGTGATTCCTAAGACAAGAGGGAGCATAGTGTAGAAATTTTAATACAAATATGCATTGCATGGATTCTCCCGATCTAACAATTATATGCCACTGTTAAATATAGAATCGCTTCTACAAAAATTCTTGCAGAAATTTAAAACACGATCGCCAATTGCAAACACATGAAGAAAGATCATTCACACATAACGCAAATGTTTTTACCAGGAACGCATAAAGCTAAAAACACCACTATCATATATTATATATATATATCATGGATCATGAAACAATCTCATACAAAACTCTACTCCAAGAGATCTCAGTAAAATATACAATCGTCTCACACTGTCATGCAGAAATTTGGCAAATGCCTTAGCCAATTTTCTGCCTCACAACAACCTACCTCCACTGCGCAATCCAAGTTGATTACAAAGAAAAATTCGATGAAATCAGAGCCTCCTTGACTGCGCAACCCTCATGAGCATATCCAATGTGTGTTTGGCTTGCAAGATTGAAATCCACTATAGTACAACTGATAGTCAACTATCCCTTTCACCTACCTCTCAACTGGGTCTCCACTGGATCTGACATCCATGTTGTTAACAATAGTAAATCTTCAGTTGCATGTGAGATCACTCCATGTGAATTAATGTAGTATTTAATTCACAGATCTCTCACTAGTGTATCTTCAGTTACAACTAGCACAACTGAGTTTAACTCACTTAACTGAGTTAAACTACTTTACAACTCACATAACTACACATCCAACTTTGTTACAACTTCGAATCACTGAGTTAAAAATAATTCCACTTGCGTGTGCCACCAACCAACCTTTGAACTCAAAATTCCTTCAGCTAACTGGTTTTCCACTTTAGTTAACAGATTTCAAGTGCTCCATGAGAATATATTATTATTTGTTGTCCAACTATTATAAAAGGATAATAATAGTCGACATGCATCTATAAATAGACATGCGATCTATAAATAGACTTTGCACATGCATCTAAAAATAGAACATCATCTATAAATATAATTTTCTCAATATCTATAAATATACTTCCACTATAAATAGAAATTTCTCATCCATTCTAAAAATAGACATACACCTAAAAATAGCCTGTGGGCCCCACCTAGTGTAGCTGCTTAATTTTCACTAGGATCATCATCTTGTTGAATCTCAACACTCCCTCTCAACAACAAAGGGATTATCCTTCACCCCAATCCTGTCTCTATGGTATTCGAATTTGCTCCTGGTGAGCACCTTTGTTAGAATATTTGCATCTTGATCCTTTGTAGGAATGTACTGAAGCAACATGATCTTCCACTGCACACAATATCTGATATGATGATACCATATATCTATACGCTTAGATCTATCATGAAACACAGGATTAATCGAGAGTTTAATGCAACTATGATTATCACAATGAATCACTGTAGGATATAAATGAGAACCAAACAAACCAACCGGGATCTTTCTCATCTAGATAGCCTCACATGCAGCTTGACTTGCTGCCATGTATTCCACTTCCACTAAATTGAGTGCCACAAATCTCTATTTCCTATTGTACCAAGAAAAACCTGTAGATTTGATATTGAAGACCCCTCTTGGTGTGCTCTTCTTTCCGTTGGGCTTCTCACCAAATCTGCATCAGTGAAGCCATGAAACTTCACCTCATCCGTCTTTCTGTACCACAAGCCATACTTAGATGTGCCCCTCAGGTATCTCAGGACATGCTTTCCCGCCTTCCAAAAGAGCTTGGTAGGCTTAACCATCGCTTGACTAAGATGGTTCACCGCATAGCATATGTCCAGTTTTGTATTCACTAAATACATTAGCGAACCCACTAACTGTCAATAGACACTAGCATCCACTACCTCTCAAGATGTAGCGTCCTCTTTCCTCCAGTTTTCTGGAAGAGGAGTATCCATGGGTTTGCAGCCCTGCATGTGAAACTTAACCAGTATCTCCCTTGCATACTTTCCTTGAGACACAAAAATTCCACCATCTTGCTGCCATATTTCCAATCTAAGGAAATAATGAAGGAGCCCATATCCTTCATCTCAAACTCCTTTGCAAGGTCCTCCTTGCATGAGTGTATCAACTTCTCATCACCAATCAGTATTAAATGATCAACATAAAGAACAATGATTAAAATCTTACCCTCCACAAAAATTTGGTATAGTTTTTCATCCGCCTCACTCTTGGTGAAGCCAAGTCCGGTGAAATAGCTATCGATCTGAGTGTACCAAGCACAAGGTGCTTGCTTCAGCCCATATAACGCTCTTTTGAGTTTGCACACATGCGACTCACTTCTGAAGATCTAAAATCCTTCAAGCTGCTCAATGTACACTTCTTCCTCAGTGATCCCATTAAGGAACACAATCTTCACATCCATCCAATGAATGTCCCAACCCATCTGCACTGGGAGAGCAAGGATGGTTCTTATGGAAGAATATTGTGTGATAGGTGCAAAGGTTTCTTCATAATCAATCCCTTCAATCTATGAGAAGCCTCGGGCCACAAATCTAGCCTTGTCTTTCTCAACACTCCCATCAAAAACTTGCTTTACCTTGTAGATCCATCTTGAAACTACCATTGATTTATCAACCGGGCTTGGAAAAATTTCCCAAGAACTGTTTCTGACAATGGAGTCATACTCCTCCACCATTGCATCTACCAATGTGGGCTCCTGCACTGCTTCGTAAAATGAAGATGGCTCAGTCACAATACATTTTCTCATGAGAGCCATGTATCTAGTGAATCAGTCAGGAGACTGTCTTTGTTTGTGCTGTGAAGTGGGGACTCCTACATTTTGTGCCACATCAAGTTTCAGCCTCTCAGCTTCTGTGGTATGCCTTCTGCCAGTTTTGATGTTTGGCTCTACGTGAGTGGACTCCTCCACTCCATGAACCTCCTCTTGTGGCTGATCCACATCTAGAGATTCATATTTGGGAACCAACATTTCCTCTTATGCATGCTATTCTAGCTCCCTCTCAAGCAACAACTGCATGGCTTTCCCCTCAAAAAATTTTATATCCCATCGCAAAACAATGATCTTACTGTTAGGAAAATACACAGGATAATTATGGGGTGTTTCTGTGTACTCCAAAAGTATCCCAACTTCAATAGTCAGCTCCAGCTTCTTCTTGTCTTTCTTGGTCACTTGCACATAAACAAATGAGCCAAAAATCTGAAAGTAAGAAACATCCAGTTTCTTACCAGTGAAAGCTTCTTCAGGCGTACTCATGCCAAGTACTATATGAGGACAACAGTTTTTCACATAAATCGCAGTGTTTCATGCTTCCGCCCACAAATGCATTGGTAGGCCCTGATCATGCAGCATTGATCGTGCCGCACCCACAATTGTTCTGTTATTCCTCTTCGCGACCCCATTTTGCTGTGGGTTATGAGGCGCTATGAGTTCTCTTCGAATTACTTCTTTTCTATAGAAGTCTTTGAATTCAAAGATGTATTCTCCACCATTATCACTTCCCAGAGCCTTCACTTGCTTCCCTGACTCTTTCTCCACCAATGCCTTGAACTCGTAGAACTTTGAGAATGTCTGATCCTTCTTTTGCATGAAGAAGATCCATAATTTACGAGAAAAGTCATCAATAAAAATAACATAATGCCTGAGCTTTGCTGTTGAAGCAACCGAGAATGGTCCACACATGTCTGTGTGAACTCTCACCAGGATCACCGAAGCACAACTCTCCTTTTCATGAAAGGTGGACTTTACATGCTTGCCCATGGTGCAACCCTTGCACTGATCTAACTGAGCAAGTGTTCCCATTGGAAGTCCAGTAGATATTTGCTGCATGACTTTCAAGGCTCCATGACGAAGATGGCCCAATCGCATGTGCCATAATTTGCCCTCATCTGGGCTCACCACTTTTTCCGCCTTGCCCATCATGGTAGCGCAACCTTCTACCTCCAACTTGTAGAGATTTTTTCCTCGAATCCCTATCCTCTTGGCTTGACCCATTGTTTTATGTCGTAGGAAATATTTTCCATCGCTGAAAACAACGTCATAGCCTCTGTCCTCCAACATCGCGATTGAGACCAAGTTTTTCTTCAGACCTGGAACATGCATAACATCTTTCAATTGAAATGGCTTACCTGACTCCCTCTCAAAGGTAATGGTACCAATTTCGGTTGCACTATATCGTCCATCGTTGCCCATATCTATATGAATCTGGAGAGCTTTCTCCTCCAAGTCACTGAAAAGCTCCTTATCTCCCGTCATGTGGAAGGAAGCACGATTATCAAGATACCACACCGATCCCATTGTGCTTGGTACCAAGCATGCAGTCAAAGAGAAATCATGTTCAAATTGTGAGGCAAGGGCCTCAACAGTTGCAACTCTAATAACCTTCTTGTTCTTCTTCTTCTGTGGGAAGTTAGTGGCGAGATGCCCATGTTCGTGACAGTGAAAACACTTCACCTTGGACAAATCCAACTTCTTGCCTTTAGACTTGGATTTTGAGTGGAATTTATTCCCCTTCCCTTTCCTTGCCTTGGCAACCAAAGCACAATCCTCTTCATCATCATGCTTGGATGAAGAGCCATCTCTGGTGTTTTGCCTGAACTCCTCCTACACTAAATCCGACCACAGTCGTTCCCAATCTGACATTTTTTCCCGTCCGTTGATAGAGTCTTGATAACTGTGCCAAATATTAGGAAGTACCAAGAGAGCCAAGCTCACCAAATCATCATTGGTAACATTGATTCCCATTCTCCCCAGTTCATCTCGACATTGGAAAAACTTTGTGAGATACTTTGGAATATTGTCACCCTTTTCCATCTTGATCTTTCTGAGTTTGTCCTTCAATTCCAATTTCCTATGGCCGCTGCTGCTTTGGAAAATATCTGTCAAAGCCTTCCACATAGCATATGGAGTGGATATCCAATGAATGCTTGAGGCAATATGGTATCGTACATCTTCCAATAGAATCCTTCTCGTCTTCTCTACTTTCTTTTTCTGTGCGCCAAGTAATGAAACATTCGTCGAAATGGGCTTAGGAACATCACTGTCGATGAATTCCTTCAAGCCATTATCTTCAAGCACTGCGTCCATCTTGTACTTATAGGAAATTTAGTTTGAGCTGCCCTTGAGTGCGTACTCTAGCCGCAAGCCATTGAAAGCCATTTCAATGTTTACTCAACTGTCGCACCAAGAAATTCTTGCAGCAAATTTGAATTGTTTCCACCAACAAACTCAACTCTTGCTTCAAAATTGCAATCTTCTGTGCTTTGATACCATGTAGAAATTTTAATAAAAATATGTATTTCCTGGATTCTCCTAATCTAAAAATTATATGCAACTGTTAAATACAGAATCACTTCTACAAAAATTCTTGCGGAAATTTAAAACACGATCACAAATTGCAAACACATGAAGAAATATCATTCACACATAACACAAATGTTTTTACCGGGAAAGAATAAACCTAAAAACCCCACTATCATATATTATGTATATATCATGGATCATGAAACAATCTCATATAAAACTCTACTCCAAGAGCTCTCAGTACAATATACAATCATCTCACACTGTCATGCAACAATTTTGCAAATGCCTTAGCCAATTTTCTGCCTCACAACATCTTGCCTCCACTGCACAATCCAAGTTGATTACAAAGACCAATTTGATGCAATTAGACCCTCTTTGACTGTGCAATCCTCATGAGCATATCAAATGTGTGTTTGGCTTGCAAGAGTGCAATCCAATATAGTACAACTGATAGTCAACTGTCCCTTTCACCGACCTCTCGACTAGGTCTCCACTGGATCTGACATCCATGTAGTTAACAGTAGTAAATCTTCAGTTGCATGTGAGATCACTCCATGTGAATTAATTTAATATTTAATTCATTGATATCTCACTAGTGTATCTTCAATTATAGCTAGAAAAACTGAGTTTAACTCACTTAACTAAGTTAAAATACTTTACAACTCACATAACTACACATCCAACTCTGTTACAACTTTGAATCAGTCAATTACAACTAAGTCTACTTGCATGTGCCACCAACCAACCTTTGAACTTGAAATTCCTTCAGCTAACTGGTTTGCCACTTCAATTAACTAATCTCAAGTGCTCCATGAGAATAGATTAATATTTATTGTCCAACTATTATTAAGGGATAATAATAGTCGACATGCATCTATAAATAGACATGCGATCTATAAATAGACTTTGCACATGCATCTAAAAATAAAACATCATCTATAAATATAATTTTCTCAACATCTATAAATAGACTTCCGCTATAAATAGAATTAGCTCATCCATTCTAAAAATAGACGTACACCTAAAAATAGCCTGTGGGCCCCACCTAGCGTAGGTGCTTAATTTTCACTAGGATCATCATCTTGTTGAATCTCAACACATAGGTACATCCATCTTATATGAATGAGTACATTGGAATATATCCTTCCTAAATTAAAAGGAAGTGACGTATATGGTTCTCTAATTCATGTGTCATGCACTAGACCGTGATTAACCGTCATAAGTCTTAGTGAAGGAAATGAGGAGAGAATGGATTTGGTATACTTCCCCAATGTACACCCTTTGCATGTATATTGTTGCACAAGTGCACCCTTTGGAAGTCCTATATAAATGTGTTGCATCATCTTCAAAGCGCCATGGTGTAAATGACCCAATATCCTGTTCCATAAATCACCAATGTCTCGGCTTTCTAGCTTATTTTATTTCGTTTTCAAGGAAGAAAAATATTATACATCCAATCTGTAGAGGTTATTTACTCAAACCCCAATATTTTTCACCTATCCCGTGGATTTGTGACAAAGGAACGCCTTTCCTTCACTGAATATCACATTATAGACATGATATTCCAACATAGTATGATAAACCAAATTCTTCTTTAAACCAGGAACATACATGACATCTTTTAATGTGAGAGGAGTACCTGACTCCCTCTGAAAGGTAATTGTACCTATATCGGCATCGCTATACCTCTTGTCATATCCCATCTTGATGTGCATCTGGAGAGCCTTCTCCTCCAATTTATTGAAGAATTCTTTGTTTCCGGTCATATGGAACGAAGCTCCACAATATAAGTACTACACTGAACCCATCACCGATGAGCACCATGCATGCAATGAGGGTGAAATCCAACTTAAACTCTGAAGAAAGTTCTTCACCTGTCGCTCCTCCTGAGGAATTCTTGTTGGTATTATTGTGTGGACACTTTGCAGCATAGTGTCCAAGCTCATGATAGTGAAAACATTTAACCTTTGACAAGTCTCACTTCTTTCTCGCCTGATCGGAATATGATTTGGAATGGGACGCATTCCCTTTCCCTTTCTTCACCTTTCTAGCTGATCCTATCACGGGTCGAGTACTACTTTAACCATCGTTTACGGTGTGAAGATGTTTTAATTGACTGTGGCTTATATAGGTTTAATTGAGCACATTAGTTCATCTTATTATAATGCATAAAACACATAAACATAAGTAAATTAACTTAAAACAACAAGGATTCCATGCAAGTAAATAAGAGAGAGACAACTGATGTTGGTAACAGAGTTCACCCATCCATCTCTCTGGGGCTACATTTCCAGACTTGCTTCAATTGGAATGTAGATCTTTTATATTCCTTCTTCAAAGTAAGCTCTCAAAGCTCTCTTACATTCAAGCACTATGGCCGATCATTAGCTAAGCATTATGGCTCTCAATAGCTAAGAATTCTCTCCTTTCTTCTCCCTTCTCATGGCTCAAATAAGGAGTATATATAGTTTTCCCTCACCCACTCTCCAACAAAGAGCATTAATTACAAGACCCAAAATTGTAGGCCCTAATTATAAGGAAGGAAAACAAGATCCATGAAAGTAGGACCTCCAACTCTCTCAGGCTCATAATTGGTAAAAGTTTCAAAACCACCTAAAGACTCTTCAACCATGCCCTTGATTCTCTCGACCTACAATTTGAGAAAAATAGAAAATTGGTGTGAGGAGGTTTCTCACATAAAAACCAATTTCCATAATTACATTAAATGAATAATATGTGAGACAAATTTTCTCTCACAAATATTAATCATTATATGAAAAGTGAATAATAATGCATTGGTTTAATAAAGGCTCATAAAATGCATAATTAAATGCATGAGAATCTCATGAAAATCATTAATCATAATTTCACCCACTTAAGCACTTTGTCACCAACTTCAAATCAACATGGCACAAAGCTCTTTCACGTGCGAATATCCTTTCGGATCACATATCCCCACAAAGAAACTTTTGATCTCCAAAAGTATCAACTTCAATCCATCATCAACTGCATGAAAATTTCTCTGAAAGGCACATTCCCACATGACTCCTTCACCTGACATACTTCAGAATCAGAACGCAATGCCAATACCTGAAACTGTTGCAACGTAAATGTTTGAAAAGGAACATCCCTTGAAGACTCCTTCACCCAACATACTTTAGAATCAGGATGCAAGGCCCACATCTGCCTAAAGCTGCAATGAAAATGTCTGAAAAGGCACATCCCTTCAAGACTCCTTCACCTTGGTCCTTCAGAATCGGAATGCAAAAGCCCACACCTACAGCTGTTGCAATGCAAATGTATGGAGAGGCACATCCCTTGAAGACTCCTTCACCTCGGTCCTTTAGAATCATAATGCAAAAGCCCACATCTGTCTAAATCTACAACCTGTAGTTGATCATACCTATTTACATCTTTTGAAACACTTGCCAAGAGTTCATTGGTCAAGTTTACATGCCAAAATGGCTTAGGCGAATCTCCTCATTCAACTTTATTACAAAGAAGCCAACACGGATTAATGCACAAAAAATATGCCTCTCACTCTCCCTCACATAAGAGTGGCTAAAACAATCCTTTTACAATATTTCATAATCATATTTTACATCATGACTTTCATTGGCCTTTTACATGGCATTCAACAATTTACATGCCAAATTTTTGATGCCAAAATATGATGGCAACTATGGCCCTTTTGCATGGAAATTACAAAGAAATTTAACATGGCAAACATGTGCACAAAGGACTATGGGTTTTTTTGGGTACCAGATTTGTATACTTTCCTCTCCCATTTTACCCTATCTTTCTATCTCTTTGTGCTATTATTACTCTTAAACATATGAGGTAAAACCCTTTTCCTTATCTTTCATGGGATATTTGATTAATGAAGTATTCGTCATGGAGGTTTTACCTTTTTCCATATTGACCCTGATATTTCTAGATATTTGGCTAAAATAGGAGCGTTGCAGCTATAAGTCAAGGAACATCCTATCACCTCTAGTGTTTTTCTCATTTTTTGTTACAACATAATAGACTTTTTTGTATTAGCACCATTCCAGGCCTTTTCGCGGTTTATTGCTGGGCAACTAGGTTGCCATTGTAACAAGATGTATTTTTGTAACTATGGATTTTCTGAGCAGAACCAGGGGTTTCAGGACACTTGTATAAAGAGGCCTGCGAGCTGTGAATCGAGGTAGGCCCTTTTACATATAGATCTTGTAACAAACCTCTTTTATTAGTAATTGAATGCACACCAACTTGTTGTTTCTTCTATAGTTCGTGAGTTTACCGCAGCCTTGATCAGAGAGTTGGGCCCACTCTTCTGATCAGGTGCTGCGTCTTTCTTTCTTGCATTGTTTTATGATTTAGTGTGATTTCATTGCTGCTGTTACAGTTTACTTTTAATTGCTGTGAATTCCCTTTAAATTATGTAGTTTATTTAATTGCTATTGCAGTGGTCTGTGTGTTATGGAGTTAAACCTGTGATCTACAGCAGGTCATGTGCTTGTATCTGCATATACTTTGCCGTTAGTCTTGAAATAACTAACACCCTTGGGTTGATAATTTATGTGGAGAAAGGGTTGAATTTTTTTCATATATGGACACCAACATTTTGGTGCCATTATTGGGGAAGGCTAACAGGTGCAAGAACATGATCTGCAACAGATCTAAGGGTAAATCTCTCGTCTTAGTGGAGGGAATTTATTGCCCTGCTCCAAGTCTTGATCGTAAGTGCTTTGTGTTTTTCTTTCCTTGCATTTTATTTGTTTTTTCTGTAGAATTCATCTCTCGTCTTGGGGAAGGGCTGTTATTACCCTTCTCCAAGTCCTGAGCATAGCATGCTATTTTTTTCTTCTTCTCAGTTTTGTTTCTTTTTCATTAAAATTAACCCCTCGTCTTGGGGAAGGTATTTTGAAACCCTACTCTAAGTCCTGGGCATAGTTTCCAGTTTTTTTATTTTTATTTTATTTTCTTTGGGCCAATTTCTCGTCCTGAGGAGGGTATGTGATTTCCCTACTTCAGGTCCTGAACTTTGATTTTCCTGTTTTTTTTCGATTTTCCAATTTCTTTTCTTTATTTTTATTGTTTGTTTGAATTTATCCTCTTGTCCTGGGGAGGAAGCTATCTGTCCTACGCCGAGTCCTGAGAAATTTCTGTTACTTTGATAAACCTTCTTCACAATTTGTATGAACAAGGATTTGAATAAGAGGGGTAGAGGAAGGCCCCCAAAGAAAGGGAAGGATATGGAAAGGAAGACATACATTCAGGAAGTTATTGAAAAATCTAGATTTGAGGCATCGTCTTGTGTTGCTGTTAGGGTTAGGGTTCAGATGAATTCCAAAGGGCAGTTTGTGGAGCAACCGGTGCCATCCACGTCACCAGAAGGTGTTCTTTCTACAACAGAAGATTTAATAAACAGGGTATCAGTGGAGGATATATCCTTATCAATAGCAGAAAGGGAAGAAGTGGCAAGTAGGGAATCAGAAGAACTAAGCAAATCTAACTGGGAAGAAAAAAATATAAAAGGGTTTTCATCCCCACGAGACCAAGGCAGCGCTGTAAAAATTCTTGCAGCTGAATCAAACGATTTTGATTTGGTGAAAGAATTCTTGAAAGATTTTGAGCCACCGAAGGACTAGGGTAGCACGGTACAACCTTCTACCATTGAATCACTCCGAATACCAGCTGCAGAACCAGTCGAAATTCCAAGTGAGTATTGGAGGGTATTTATGGCACCTATAAGTTCCTCTATTGATTTTCCCATCGGAAATGTTACAGGTGATGCACCAATGAGACATATCCCTTTAACAGCTTTGCCTAGTTTCCACGGGCTTTCTTCTGAAGACCCTGACACATTCCTTTTTTAATTTGATATTGTTTTTCGAGGATATGATTATATTTCTGATGCCCAGAAATTGAAGATATTTCCTGCTACCCTAAAGGGGACGGCCCTGAGATGGTTTATGGGTTTAGGAGGGAGCAAGATTACCTCATGGGAAGGAATGAAAGAAGCTTTCTTGGAGAAATATCAAGATTATTGTAAGTCCTGTGCCATTAAGGAGGAAATATTTAAATTTGCACAGAAAGAGGATGAAAATATGGAGGACTATGTAAAACGATTTAAATACATATTGCAGAGGTCCAGACATAGTGACCTGGACAAGGACATTCTGAAGATCATTCTTCTTCGAGCACTTAGGGAAGACTCTCTGCAACTTCTGAATATAGTAGAAAAAGGGGATATTTTGAAAGAAAACTTCAAAACTATCTATGATTATTGTATTAAGTGTTCACGGGGGGCTGCAAGGAGTGGGCAAGGGGTCGGTCATCAAAGACTTCCGGTGGAGGGGTCATAAAAGCAGAGATTGGAAATCTATTGGAAAATCTAAGGACCGATATTCTAAGCACACATTCAGCCCAGATGGACACTCTACAAGAAAAACAGAAGCGGATGGAGTTGGAAAAAACCATGGTCATATTCTACCCACAGTGCAAAAAGAAGCGCCCTTTGAAGGAATTCCTGTTGAACACGGTGGAAGCCTGTGCAATCTGTGAACAGACTCACGCGACCAGTTCGTGTCCTTCCTTGCTTTTCCATGGATAAAGTGAAGAAAACGTGGTGGGCCAGCTGTACTTCATGGGATAGAAGAAGCCATGGAAACCTCTACCACCGACTATGAAGCCAGGTATGTTTCAGGACCCATCCCAGTACTTTAACAATTTTAATATGGGTCCCCAATGTTCACCATTTTCAGCCATGTGGTCTCAATATCAGTATCCCCCTTGGCAACAATGGGTTCCTCAAGCCAGTCCAAATCCTTCATGGAATCAGACCTGGAATGGACCCTCTCCTATTGGACAGTTTCCTCAGCCTATGCCTCAAAAACAACTTCAATTGCCTACCAATGCACCCGCAGGAAACCCAACCATTAGGCCCTAGCTTCCTATCTAGCCCAACCCGAATCTAAACAATAAATGGGTCCAACAAACAGACACCATGAACCTTCCGTCTTACAACATTTCCACTGCGGGACTTAATGAAATAAATATATGGTCTGACCGGGTAGTAAATGCAACTACTTCGCCCATCATTACAGAACAATTTGACGGTGAAGATATAGAACCAGAACAAAGAATAGTGAGGGAGAGTTCAAATCAAAACGTAATAAATAAGACACCTTCCCAAGCTATTCCTAATCAAGGTCATGTAACTTCTCCTCCGTACCCTGAAATATTGACTTTGAGTAAGCCAAACCCTCAAGTAGAATTTGACTTCCTAGGGGAACTGCAGAATCTGTTTGTTAAAATACCCCTGTTATAGGCTATGAGGGATGTACCTATATATGCAAAAACTCTGAAAGAATACTGCTTAAAGAAACCAGGGAGGAAACCTTAGGATCCATTAACCATTCATGTAGTGGGAAGACTATCCGATATCATGTTAGGAAAAATTGTGGCTATAAAATACGAAGACCTTGGGAACCCGATTCTAACAATACAGATTAATGGTGTTGAAATCCCGAACATACTGGTAGATTTGGGAGTGGCCATTAACATTATCACTACTGAAACAATGAACACATTAGGACTTGGAAACATTAAACCAACCCCTACTATCCTGGAGCTTGCAGATAGATCCACAATTAAACCAGTGGGGAAATTAGAGGATGTGATCATTTCAGTAGACTCATGGCATTACCCTATGGACCTCCTTATATTATAGACCTGGTATTTAGTAGGTGGTCACCCATTGATCCTAGGAAGACCCTGGCTTGCAACTGCAGATGCCTACATAGGGGGCTGATCTGGGCACATGATTATATCGAATGGGACAATTACAAAGAATCTTAAGCTTTATCCTCCTGCAGAACCAAGCCCATCCGAAAAATCATTACCCAGTCATAAACCTCTACCTGTAGAAGGGCATGAACCTGAAAATGAAGATGTTAGACCTGTCCTGACTATTGGGAAGGCCCTTCAATTTAAAATAGAAACTGAAGATGATGCCATTAACACTTTTATTAATGATTCCAGTTCTGTTTCCGATTCAACTTGACATATTCTAGAGTTTGCTATGAGCTATGAGACATAGGAAAACATTGAAACAGAAGATGACATTGAAGACATTCCTGTAACCTCATCCCATGATAGTACTCCAATTGAGGTTGAACAAGGGAAAACACTTAATATCAACCCAAACCTGTTCGAATCTCAGAAAAAATAGCTTTTGAAAGTCCTTCAAGATCATTAGGAAGCTTTTGCCTAGGATTATACCGATATGAAGGATATCCATACTAACTTATGCACTCATCATATTTATATTAAGGAAAATTGCCGCCCTGTAAGATAGCCTCAATGGAGGATGAATCCTGCTCTCAAAAACATTGTCAAGGAAGAATTGCAAAAATTATTGGATGTAGGATTCATTTACCCCATCGCAGATAGCCAATGGGTATCCCCGCTAGTTATTGTTCCCAAAAAGAATGGTAAATGGAAGATCTGGGTATATTATAGGGAACTACATAAGGAAACACAAAAAGACCATTTTCCTTTGCCATTCATTGACCAAGTCTTAGATACCTTGGCTGGGAAGAAGTTCTTTTCCTTCCTAGACAAATTTAGTGGAGACAACCATATCCAGATAGCCCCGAAAGACCAGGATAAAATAACTTTTACATGCTTTTTTGGAACCTTTGCATATAGGGTCCTCCTGTTTGGCCTACGTAATGCTCCTGCTACCTTCCAGAGGGAAATATTGGGAATATTTTCTGATTTGGTCGATGATAGTGTTGAAATATATATGGATGATTTGACTCCATATGGAAACTCATTTGAGGAAGGATTGGAAAATTTAGAGAAAGTACTCAAAAGATGTAAACAGACTCATGTATCTTTGAGTACAGTTAAATTCCATATGATGAGGGAAGAAGGAGTAGTATTGGGAAAGTTTCTCTTAGCTGTTGGAATTCAAGTAGATCCGGCTAAATAAAAGGTAATATTACACTTCCCAGTGCCCAAAACACCCACACAGGTACGTAAATTTATTAGTTGTGCTGGTTACTACAGACGCTTTATAGAAAGTTTTGCTAAAATAGCACACCCACTGCTTCAATTGCTAACAAAAGATGCAAAATTTTTGTGGACTGAAGATTGTGAGAAAACTTTCATGAAAATTAAGAGCCTGGTATGCACGGCTCCAATCTTATGAGGACCTGATTGGGCATTACCGTTTCACATACATATTGATGCTTCTCAGACAACAGTAGGGGGTTGTTTTAGGACAACAGGTAGACAAAATACAGTATGCAATTTACTATGTCAGCAAGAACTTAATTCCCGCTGAATTAAATTATACGGTGACAGAAAAGTAATTCCTGGCTGTCATTTATGCTGTCAATAAGTTTCGGCACTACATCACCGGGTATTATACTATTGTCCATACTGATCATGCAACAATCAGGTATTTGATGAATAAACCTATTACTCCTGGCTGTATTACAAGATGGTTGCTATTGCTTCAAGAATTTGATATTACAATAGTAGATAAGCCAGGAAAAGATAGTGCTAATTTCCTATCTAGAATGGATAACAATGATGAATTCACACCTGCAGAAGATAGTTTTCCTGATCAACATATTTTTGTAGTTTCTACTAAACCTCCGTGGTATGCATATATTGCTAACTATCTTGCTACAGGGAAAGTGCCTCCTCATTTGTCATATAGGGAACAACGGAATATTATTCATCATAGTGCCCGATATTCTTGGATGGAAGGGTACCTTTTTCATACATGAGCAGATAAGAATATCTGGCGCTATGTGTCCGAGGATGATATTTATGAGGTATTGAAAGCTGCCCATGATGGCCCCTGTGGAGGGCATTTTATGGACAAAAGAACAGGCCATAAGGTGCTACAAATGGGATATTTTTGGCCTTCCATTTTTCATGATGCTTAAAATTGTGTTAGGAGGTGTGATAGTTGCCAACGTATGGGGTGGCCCAGTCGAGCTGATGAAATGCCTTTAAAGGCACAGGTAGTCCTCAAGCCTTTTGAGAAATGGGATATTGACTTCATTGGACCCTTTAACCCACCCTCCCAACAAAAATTCCACATCTTGGTCTATAATGATTACGTGAATAAGTGGGTGGAAGCCAAAGCTGTTGCGAAAGCAACACATCAAGTGGTCTCAGATTTTCTATTTGAAGAATTTTTTTCTCATTATAGTACTCCAAGAGAGATTGTTTCAGAAGAAGGAGCACAATTCACATCACACAAGATAGCAAAGCTCATGCATAAATATGGAGTCAAGCACAGAGTGACATCTCCATACCACCCCCAGGTGAATGGACAAGTAGAAAGCATGAACAAAACATTGGAGAATATTTTGACAAAAAATGTGGCATACCATCGTCGGGATTGGGCTCAAAAGCTCCCGGAATTTCTATGGGCGTACAGAACAACATGGCGAAATAAAACTGGGTTTTCACCATTTGAGTTGGTTTATGGGAAGTCCCCATTGTTTCCAATATAATTTGAAATTAGTACGCTCAGAACAGCTCTTGAAGTTGGTTTGGATCTGTCAGATGCCCAAAAACACTGACTGGCCCAGCTCAATGAACTAGATGAAATCCGTTCAATGAATGTCCAGAGAACTACTGCTATTCAACAACAGAGAATGAAATGGCATGATAAGTTTATTAAAAATAAGGTGTTTCAAAGTGGAGATTGGGCACTACTTTATGACTCCCGTTTTAAGGATTTTAAGGGGAAGCTTTGCACTCATTGGATGGGACCTTACGAGGTGGACGCTGTATTTGATAATGGAACAGTCAGGCTAGTCACAATTGATGATACACGTGCTTCATTTATAGTCAATGGACATTTCCTGAGACTATACCACCGCCCGACCTCTAAGGATGATTTTATTAAACAACTCTCTGAGAAATATGGTTTGGAGGTCATGAACGCAGAGAATACTTCCTCTGCACCCTTGTTGTAAAAATAAATAAATAATAATAATAATAATAATAATGTAAATATATAATAAAAGAATAAAGAATTATATTGTTTACCTTATTATCTTTTTGTAGGAGTTACTACTAAGGAGTAAAAATCAAAGAATTTTTTTCCAAAGTATCATTTGCTGCTACACATGGTGTTGTTACTCCTATGCTGCTACTCGATGCTGCTACAACGGATGCTGCTACTCGCACTGTTGTTACTCCGATGCTGTTACTTGATGCTGCTACACTGGATGCTGCTACTCGCATTGTTGTTACTCCGATGCTGCTACTCGATGCTGTTACTCCCGATGTTGCTACACCGGATGTTGCTACTCACACTACTGTTACTTCGATGCTGCTACTCAATGATGCTACACCAAATGATGTTACTTTGATGCTGCTACTCACACTGCTATTACTCCGATGCTGCTACTCAATGCTGCTACACCGGATGCTGTTACTCTGATGCTGCTACACCGGATGCCGCTACTCACATTGTTGTTACTCTGATGATGCTACTCGCACTATTGTTACTACCGATGCTGTTACACCGGATGCTGTTACTCTGATGCTGCTACTCGATGCTGTTACACCAGATGTTGTTACTCCGATGCTGCTACTCGATGCTGTTACACCGGATTCTATTATTCTGGATGTCGTTACTCATACTGCTGTTACTCCGATCCACATCATTACTGCGCCGTCATCCTACCAACCGTCACATTGTCTAGGTAGGCCGTCAGGTACGCCTCCACGTGACTTTTACCGATTTAATTAAATATCCCATGTAAAGATCTTAATGCTGCGGAAGACAAAACTTTAAGTTGGGGGGGGGTGCTGTCATAGTCAAGGACGACGTAATAATTGCCTCATAAATCAATATGACAATCTGTTCATAGTACACTTTACGATTCCCATCAACATGTGGTATCATTATTTAATACGTATTGGGGTCCGTAAGATGTCTCGTCCACTCTATATGAAAAAATTATTACTTTTATTCACCACACTGACCATATTATTTTATGATTTTTCTTAGTTTCCGAGAATTACCGTCCATATTTACCATTACCACTTTCCATTTTCACCATGTTGTTTCTCTGAATTTGATATCCACCACCTCACCCAATGGTTTGCTGTTACAGGAAGTGCTGCTACAAGTCTCCATAGTATGGGTGGGCTGGATGTGCGGCATGAACTTGAAAACACAGCTTCAATTCGCAGCAATCCAGAGGTATGGCAAGTCTTTGTCGATGCAGGGTGGGATACCTACTTTGACAGATTGCAGGGGTTTGATGGAGGAATCACAATGGAATTTGCACTAAATTTAGAGGAGAACGACTCGCGGGTTAGAGGTTTGGAAGTTCCTGTCACATAAGAGGTAATTGCAGAGGTTAGTGGGCTGAGATAGTAGGGGCATAAATGGTTTTCTTGGAAAGTTTCTCTCCCGAAATTTCCTGAATTGTTCTTGTAGGCAGGATAAAGTGTCATTCAAATGGGCAGAGGATACGAGCGCCGAACTGTGCCGTATCCTTAGAACGAAGTTGCAAGTTTCGTAATAAAATACATAACCTGTGAGGGCCGAGCCACAAATATGTTCAAGTTTCATTTTAAAATTTTAACGCACCTTCGATTTCCACAGGCTCAGGTACATGCTTTGAACATGCCCTTCTTCCTATTGAAACAACTGCAGCATATGGCTTAGGCTGCTCGGTGATAGCGCTGAATGCCGAAAATGATTTCCAATCACGGTTTGGTGCGATTATTGGTTATGCATGCAATAAACAGGCTTCGGGTCTCCTGGGCGGAATTTTGTGGGTCCTTAGAAGAAGAAGTGGTAGCCATTATTGCCACTAGAGAAGAAGAACCAGTCTCTCTGGCTGGTTTGGCAGAAGCAGAACATTCGGAGGGAATTGACCAAGAGGAAACCAAGGAAGACGAGATGATGGTTGATCAGGAGGAACCTGAAGAAATGATAATGGAGGAAGTAATTGGTGGCACACCCGAGGCTGCCACACAAGAACCAACCTCGCTTGAAAAACCCACAAAAGAAGAAATGGGAATGGAGGAGGTAATTGGCAGCACAACCGAGGTTGTCACACAAGAAATAGCCTCGCTTGAAGAGCCCACAGAGGAAGAAATTATGAACATCGTGCAGGAAGTCAATACTGTTATACAATCATCAAATTTTGCTAATGAAGAATAAAGGAGTGAAATTGCAGACAAAGAAGTGGAAAGTGATTCTGTTTTGCAAGAAACAACATCACCTACCCAAACAGATATGGATGTTGATACAGGTAGGGGTGCTACACAAGAACCACCCCCAATTCGACTAAGACAGGACGAGTCAACCTGCGAAATCGACGCTGTACCTCAAGAATTGGTACCAACTGTGGAAAAAGAGGCAATTCATGAGGAATAGGAAGGTAGAGAAGAAATGAACCAGGAGGTCAATACTGTCCCACAAGAACCAGTATCAACACTAGAAGAAGAAATGGTGAACAAAGAGCGAGAGGATAGAAGGGAAACAAGCTGCGGAATTGATGTTGCTCCACAAGAACCAACATCGACCCCAGTTGAGGTAATAATGCATGAAGTTCTGGTTCAAGCCAGAATTAAGGATGATAAGTCTGTCCCCTGCTCTCCGTTCTAGTCCATGATGCCTAGAGGGGCGAGGGGATTCCGCTCGCCCAAACAACTAACAGAGGAAGTAGTTGTTCCGCCAGTGCTTAAATTAGTTGAAATGGCCAAGATCGGCCCAGCCACTACCAAACCAGAATACTTAGAAGAAGACAGAGTTCCTGTGGAAACACCGGAACACAGAGTGGTCAATGAAAATTTCGATCAGATGGCAGAAGTTCCCAGAGGAAACATAGAGGAAGAAACCCTTGGAGATAGGGAGCTCGACCAGAAGGGCTTGACAGGAGAATTCGCTGAGAATACTGGCAACATTCCACTACCTCTTGAGCCTGTCATAGGCCCAAAAACTGAGTTTATTGTTAAATAGGAGTGGGTTGAACAGTGTGAGAAAAGAAGGTTACCTCTCAAGAAGAAGTATCAGTTGCAGTTTAGTGAAACCATGAGACTAAAAAGGGATGTTTAGGATTTGAAAAAGAAAATTTCCTAGCTGAAAAGGAAGGTAAAAATCTACAAATGGAGGGAAATAAAGCCGAAAATTGAGGTCTCCACTGCAGCTACCCAAACTGGCCCGATTGAAGAATTGTTTGAAGGTCAAGAATTTTTATTGGCCGCTGAGATCCAGAAGTGGAAGTCTGCTGCGAGTGACCATAAAAAGGAAAAATCTAGAGTTCGAGAACAGGCTGCCGGAGTCGTCACAGGGTACATGGATTAGCTATACAAGGCACGAATGAAGCATGCCAAACAGAAGGCCAGAATAGAGGAATTGGAAGAACAAGTGCAGTCGCTGAAGACAGATAAGGAGGAGATGTTCTCCCTGGCACAACAGGTAATGACCTGCAGACCTCCTGCACATAGCTATGCCTTATTCCTTCATGAATTTTTTTTTTCTTTTTTCTTGAAAGTATATATAAGGATATTTGGTTTGAAATTGAGGATCCCATTCAATTTCTCCGTATTTTAAAAATTCATGATATCTTATGACAACAATTAATGTGCGAGCTCTACATGCATGGGTATTATTTAAGGCATGATCAGTCCTTTAACCCCGTTCCATTCGTGGGGGACATCCATTTAAGAGCTTTCACCTCTTACACCATCAATCATATTAAGTGGAGAAAGGCCTGGGACACATTTGAAGAAAATCAAGTCGTAAGGCCATTAATGATGAGAAGAGAGCACGGTCAGTCCTCAATCATTTATAACAAGAATTACACATTTCTATAGATTTAGGGCCATAAAGAACACATGTTGGCAACCCAAAAATGGTGTGCTGACTTATGTGTCAGCTAGATTATGATGTTTCGCAAGGAAGCACTAGAAAATTGTCAGAAAAGGTGGATGTTGTCATCCTCAGCCGTCATAGAAAGAGAACCATTTGGGGCACCAAAATTTGCATGGGATTTAGAGAGAATTCCACATTTCATGGCATGCATTCATACTTGTGGGGTCAGATGGATGGGCTTAAGGTTTCAATTTCCCCTTCTCTGGTTTCCAGCTGAGCGGTATACTCCTGCATGTAACGTTGATCCAGATTGGTGGAAGGATGTTGTTTTTACAGAAGGATACAAGCCACCAGGAACAGAAATGCCCGTTGAATATGACCTTACATAGCTTCATGCCGATCACAATCTATCCAATCCAGTTCTGAGGAGATGACGAGCTGCATGAGGACATGTAGATAGACTAGTTGGGGGGAGATGTTGGGTACCAGATTTGTATAATTTACTCTCCCATTTTACCCTATCTTTCTATCTCTTTGTGAAATTATTACTCTTAAACATATGAGGTAAAACCCTTTTCCTTATCTTTCATGGGACATTTGATTAATGAAGTATTCTTCATGGAGGTTTTACCTTTTTCCATATTGACCTCGATATTTCTACATATTTGGCTAAAACAGGAGCTTTGCAGCCGTAAATCAAGGAAAAACCTACAATCTCCAACGTTTTTCTCATTTGCTGTTACAACATAACAGACTTGTTTGCATCAGTGCCATTCTAGGACTTTTCATGGTTTCTTTTTGGGCAACTAGGTTGCCATTGTAACAAGATGTATTTTTGTAACTATGGATTTGCTAAGTAGAACCGGGGGTTTCAGGACACTTGTATAAAGAGGCCTATGGGTTGTGAATCGGGGTTAAGCCCTTTTACATGTAGATCTTGTAGCAAACCTCTTTTTTCAATAATTGAATGCACAACAACTTGTTGTTTCTTTTGTAGTTCATGAGTTTACCGAAACCCTGATCAGAGGGTTGGGCCCACCCTTCTTATCAGATGCTACGTATTTCTTTCTTGCATTGTTTTATGATTTAGTGTGATTTCATTACTGTTGTTACAATTTACTTTTAATTGTTGTGAATGCCCTTTAAATTTTGCAGTTTATTTAATTGTTGTTGCAGTGGTCTGTGTGTTATGGAGTTAAACCTGTGATCTACAGTAGGTCATGTGCTTGTATCTACATATACTTTGTCGTTAGTCTTGAAATAACTAACGCCCTCGGGTTGATAATTTATGTGGAGAAAGGGTTGAATTTTTTTCATATCTAGACACCAATAGGTTTAGAAAAATAAAACCCACATCATGCAAAATACCCATTTAGAATATATCACGTGCATATGGCATGGCTTTTAATAGTCTAAAAACTAAAATAAAAAAAACCCACCATAATTAGGCCATGCTCCATAACATAGGGCGTCCAAAGTTTAAACCCAAAATTTTGTCTTACCAAAGTCTTCGGCCCCACCTTGTATGAGGTACTTGGCCCTTTTCCTCATAATTCCACAAAAAAAAAATGCAAATCTGTGGCAAAGTTAACATGTTTTAATTGCCTGATATATTGGTGGCACCATCAAATGGAAAGGAGAGAGTCCCGTGTTCAATTTTGTATAACAGTTAAGAAAAATGAACAAATGGAAGGATTTTCAGACACTGCTTAATCATCTTTCTACCAGGAAAATAGTGAATCAAAGCACCAATTTCATTTTCCTCCATTTCATAGAGATGGTCTAACCGAGCATCCTTATCTTCAAGTTTCCTCAATATCTCTAGAGAGAGATCCTTCTCAAATTTCCTAAGAGGATATTGATGAGGCCAAATATGCCGATCCAAAGCTTTGCAATATTCTAAGAAAAGAGTAGCCATTGTACACCACCCTCGGCGTAGACAGATTTCAAATAGCGCACACATGATTCAACCAAGGATTTGACTTATATATAATCTGTGTAAACACTCCTCAAGCGTCCTCTTGTAGTACTCTACCTCCTGTAACGAGGTTATCATATGAGGATATCCTTCCAAACATCTGAGCTTCCATTCTGCATCTTTTAGTTTCATTTTCCATTTGTGAATTTCCATTTGTAGTTCCTCTACACTTGAAATGCTGCCAGGGCTCGCTAGATGGTTGGCGAGTTCACTTTTGCGCTTCAATTTTTTGAGTGCTTTATTGAGAAATTCTTGGTTCCAAAGCCTTCCTCTCTCATGCTCCGGTAGACTAACAAACCATGCAATAACATCTTCTATCCTACTTTTCTTTCCAGAGAACTGGCTTAATCTTCCATATGGAGAGAAAATCATCAATGCAATCTCTATGTCACAAAGCATGGAAAGCTTGTATGCATTTTTGATGAGGAAATTCCTTTGGTTGGAGAAGGTGACCAACCTGCTAGTGCTGTTTTCTATTTTCTTGATCTACAACTTGACTCTCCCCATGTTTTAAGAGGTGATAGTGACAAAGGTAGCAGAGGTGATGGATGTCTTGCAGCCCCGTTGCTACTCCTGCTACCTTGACATGGTTCCTGGAACATTTTCCATCATTCCCTGCAACAAAGTACTGATTTTTCACCATTGATGACACCAAGCTAGCAGTAGCTGTTGCATAGGATGACTACCATTGAGAGCACGTTAGGCCGACAGGAGAACCATATGCATCGTAGGCTTTAAGGAAGTGATATTTATGGAAATTGGAGCCAACATTGCACAAACATACTCGAACTCGCAGTTCTAGAACATTTAAAAATAGCTAAAATCTATTTGCGAGCCTCCTTTATGCTAACACAAGCGGATCTGCCTCAACACAATTACTTCGAGGGTTTGAAGCTTAATTGAAGCTCTGACAGAACAGAAAATATTTTTGCATATCCTTCTCCCTCATCTATTTTCTTCTTGTTGTTGCGGGGCCATGAAAACCAGGAAAGAGATCATGGGTTCCCCATCGCCCAGGTCCACCACATCCATAATGCAGGCAGGAATATTGCTCTGCGCTTTGATACTCATAGGCTTGGGCTCTGTAATCGTCTTCGTGGACAACAAAGACTTCGAAGAAATACTTCTTATCTCACGATTACAAGCCTCATCCTTCCTATTCTGTCAATCAATGCATTAGATATCCCTTGTGTTCCCTTTTAATTGTATACAGATGCTATGCATCCATTTCTTGATGCATATTTCAGATTACTTTACAACGTGATCACCCAACAAATATTGACGCAACATCAATTTGGCGGAAATAATCCCACAAATTCTGCAGATGATCATAACAACCTTGGTAGAAATGTAGAACAAAATCTGTGCACCGATCATGGGAAGAAATCCTACCAAATACGGAAATAATCTCCACCACGTACACCACTCCCAGTGACAAAAGAACTATGAGATCCATTTTGCTGTAAAATTTCTAGTTGTAATAGTGTAACTGCCATTATTGAATAGTTTTCATGGTTTTAACATGTTCCTCTGCATATGATCCAACCCTGATCAGAAAGGAGACCCTCTGCGCTTTGGGCTACTTGTGGGAATCGATATTCCGTGTAAGCAATTGCCAAGTCAATTGGGAACTCCCCAATTTCACACTTGCCTTGAGAATAGAGGCTTCCATGGTTGTGAGAGATCGAGTTGTTCACAGATTAGGGACATATCACAATAAGTTCCCCATCCGAAGGCCGTTTGACGCGATTCAAGCACTAGTGGATTCCTTTTGTTGAGCTCTTCGTAGTGGTGCCATTATTTGTCAATTTTGAGTCGAATTTTTTTTGAATGTTTTCCATCAACGGAGGGATACATGCCCCCATAAAACTTTAAATTTTGCAAATGAGTAGAAATAAACATTGAAGAAACATCATAAAATGTTTACCAAACCAACACCAAGCACTTTCTTCTCGTAATCATGCTTTTCAAACGGTGGATGGAGCCTCCTTATTCACGAGCTCTTTCACCATATGTCTGCTTGACTTGTGGCAAAATTCAGGGTGCAACTTCCAACACTTCTTCTCCCAATGGCCACTGATTTTGCAGGAACTACATAAATTATGTCTTTTCCCATTCAACTGCGTCTTCACGATAGGAGGATTCAGAAGGTTCTCATTCTTCATGATCTCACTTCTCATGGACACATCTGTCTTCTTAACCCACTCTTTCTTTGTGTGATGCTTAACTACGTCACGATTAGAAGATATATGGAAGCATTAATTTCTCTTATATGTAAAAGAAGAATGTGAATGATTGTTATACCTTCCTGACTTTTCCTTGAATTGATGAGGACTAGGTGGCTTGATTCCCTTCTTGGAATCGGGTGATGAAGAGATGACTTTTGCTTCAGCTACCTTCGAGAATTATCCTTTCTCTTCCTTCCCATAACCCAAACCTGCAAATGGTTGTCTTGGTACAATCTCCAATGGCTGGGTGATTCCTTGGCCATTTATGCCAAGTCCACCTCCTCTACACCTCATCTTCATGAGGATCTTCATGCCAACATTAGTTTCATATTGAGAGAGAACAGAACATGAAGTAACATCATATACCTCAGTTTGAGATGCAACATCCATCATTTGAAGATTCTGCAACTTAGCCAATAACTCCTCTTTGGCTCGTAGCATCTCTTGAAGCTCCTACTTATCCTCTTCAACTACCTGCAACAATCTTTGAAATTCTGCATTGTCTGCTTGAATGTTGTCATTTATCTCTTTCAATTCTTACATTCTTTCAGCGGGCTTCGCTCCTCTGTCCATCCTGCAAAGTAGTCACCTACTTTGATACCAAACTTGATCCGATCACGGGTTGAGTAATATTCTAACCATCGTTTACATTGTGAAGATATTTTAATTGAATGTGGCTTATACAAAGTTTAATTGAGCACATTAGATCATCTTATTATAATGCATGAAACACATAAACATAAGTAAATGAACTTAAAACAACAAGAAGCACATGCAAGTAAATAAGAGAGAGACAACCAATTTTGGTAACAGAGTTCACCCCTCCATCTCTCTGGGGCTACATCTCTGGATCTGCTTCAATTGGAATGCAGACCTTCTATATTCCTTCTTCACAATAAGATCTCAAAGCTCTCTTACATTCAAGCATTGTGGTCGACCATTAGCTAACCACTATGGTGCTCAATAACTAAGAATTCTCTCATTTCTTCTCCCTTCTCATGGCTCACATAAAGAATATATATAGTTTTCCCTCACCCACTCTCCAACAAAGAGCATTAATTACAAGACCCACAATTGTAGGACTAAATTACAAGGAAGGAAAAACAAGATCCATGAAAGTAGGACCTCCAAATCTCTCAGGTTCATAATTGGGAAAAGTCTCAAAAACACCTAAAGACTCTTCAACCATGCCCTTGATTCTCTCAACCTACAAATTGAGAAAAATATAAAATTGGTGTGAGGTGCTTTCTCACATAAAAACCAATTTCCATAATTACATTAAATGAATAATATGTGAGACAAATTTTCTCTCACAAATATTAATCATTATATCAAAAGTGAATAATAATTCATGGGTTTAATAAAGGCTCATAAAATGCATAATTAAATGCATCATCATCTCATGAAAAGAATTAATCATAATTTCACCCACTTAAGCACTTTGTCACCAACTTCAAATCAACGTGGCATAAATATCTTTCACGTTTGAAGATCCTTTTGGATCACCAACCAAGGCACAATTCTCCTCATCATCATTCTTTGATGATGATACATCTCTGGTGTTCCTTCAAATATCTTATTGTACCAAGTCAGACTACAATCAATCCCACTCTGGTAGCTTCTCCCTCCCATTCATTGAGTCATGATAGCTATGCCAAATATTGGGAAGGCCTAGAAGTGCTAGGCTCACCAAATCATCTTGGGAAAATGTCACCCCAACACTTCCAAGCTCATATCGACATTGATTTAACTTCATCAAGTATTTTGGAATCATGTCGCCCTTCTTCATCTTGATCTTTTAGAGATTTTCCTTGAATGTCAGCTTCCTCTGGTCGCTGCTATTCTGAAATATATATATTAAGGTCCTCAACATAACATATGAAGTTTCCTTTCCATGGAGATTTGAGACAATATGATATTGAAATCCTTCTAACAAAATCCTTCTCGCCTTTTCTACATTCTTCTTCCATGCATCAAGAAGTTGAGCATCTGTTGTTGTGGGCTAGGGAATATCACTGTCTATGAATTCCTTCAGTATGTTGTCCTCTAGCATTGCCTCCAAACACAATTTACAGATCAAACGGGAACTATTACCTCAAAACAAGAACTCTAGCCCAAAAAAACTCAAAAAACATGAAAAAACACCCCAAAAACGAAAAATGTGTATTCCAGATTGTATTATTTTTGTTAGGGTAAAATTTCAACATTTTTTAAAATTATGCTAAAAACCATTTTTTTTCTTGAAAAAAGGATTGAAAAAACACCCTCGAAACATAAAGTGTTGATGGTGGAATAACAAAAAAAAAAATCATGTCACAATTTTGACACTTTTTAACAATATAAATAAAGACAAAATATTTGGACATTGAAAAATCGTAAAATTCTAAAAATTTTGATACATGATGTTAAAGATAAAAATAATATGTCTGAAAGCCTTATAATTGCCAACAATTTTGACTCCTTATATCTAAAAGCCTAATATTTTGTTAAAGATAAAATATCTTGACTCAAAAAAACCCTAAAATTGTAATTGTTTTCAACCATAACATTAAACATAAAATATCGTAGCGCAAAAAAACCTTAATATTTTGACAAGTTTTAAATCTTAAGTTTTTAACATATTTGAACCGAAATTATGGACAAATTATATGACTATTTTTTTTAAATGAACAAGTAAATGAAATATTTATTATTCCAAGAACAATTTTTATTTTAAAGGATAAAAATATATCTCTTTTCAAATATTAGCCTAAGACAACTTATCTAATTACAACCAAAACCTAAAAATCAACCATCAAAAAGAAGTTTCCCCTTTCAATGAGGCATAAAATTTTAAATTTTTTTAAAAGTATCTTATACCAAATGTTAACAATAAATAATATCATGGCAATATCACTACATAATTTAAAAATTCAACATCAATTTCTAATATTTTTTACGTTTAATAAAAACATCAACTTTGGTATATTGAATATAACATAAATTATTTTTCTAATTCATTTTTGCAATATGGATATTCTAAAGAGATGAATCCTTCATAATTAAAAAATATAATCCAACAAACATAGAAATAACTCATAAATTTATGTAAGATCATATGGAAGTCAAAATATGTATTTCAATTACCATGCAAACATCAGTTACATAAAAATGTCTTAGACATTTATTCAAAATTAGTCATAGGTTCTGGCACACCATTAGAACCTACATATTCAGATGAATTACTGGATGTAGATGAAGATGATCCATATTCTTCACTTTCATCAACTAGTGCTCCATCTGAGTCAACATGCATGCCCACCATTTCAAATTTCAAAATTCTTCTAGATCTACGACTACATTTAGCAGAGTCCCATCTCAACACTATTTTTTCTAGTACCAATTTCTTCAAAATATTTATAGTCTTCAAGCAAAGAGTTCCTCTCATTGTCAAATTGAAGGCATACACAAGTATGCCAACATCGTCCAATTTTAAGACATCTGTGCAGTGACGATTTATATTTGTGCCCTTTATTTTTCTCTTTCTGCCAAATTTTCTTTTGACTACCATCTCTGGCTTGTACACACCATTGAATGTGTGGGTACTTGTGGCATACAAATGTACTTCAATAGTTGTAATATCTTCATTTTCTTTAATGACATTTATAACCTTGGAAACCTAGAATGGATAGCCAAGTGGATCTTCATCTACTAACACTGCTATCATGCAAACCTCCTCAACATCCTACACAAAACCCCTATAAAGGTCTTCCATGACTTCACGTTGTACATGTCATCTTCTAGAACCAATATAGATTTATCTTTCCTATACCCGTGGAGAATTAATAATACCTTGAGACTATTGTTGTTCAAAAATATGTGTTTCCTCATGTTCATTTGGAAAATTTTGTGGCAAAAAAAAGGAGTCTTCAAAAGCGTATCCTCATTTATTGACCTTGAAATCATATCACTTTGATTATTGAATAGAGACTCCCACCAAACTGAATAAAAAATATCAAAGTACTCATATGTATCTCTAATACATCTTTTAATTTACTTAAGACATTCAAAATAATTTATCTCTCCTATGCTTTCGTGCATTATGGAGTTCAACAATTGACTGTAATAAAAATACCTTTGATGCAAATATTGGATGCTCTGGAATTGACTTCGAAAATACTAAACCTAATGATGGCCCTTATTTTGCAAGAGTTAAATACTTCTTGCCCCATATAAGTGTTATCCCATCAATATTTTGATATGAAATTGATCCTGGAAGCTAACGTCAATAAGTTGTTCAATGCATTTCTCCTCACCATGCGATCCCAGAATAAACCTTCGCATGTCAATAGTTTCTTCGACACATGAAAAATAGGCTATGAAATGTATGATTTCTTAATACATTCAATTAATGATGGCAGACTCACAACACCTTTCCTCCTCAATGTTACTGAAAAATGATTGAAAATTTGATCAATATGGTCATGAGTATTCCTAACAAGAAGGAAACCAAACTTGATATTTTTAAAAATTCCCAGTCCAACGAGCATGTTTAGATACCCAAAAAGAAATTTATTTTTGTTTTCACAGCTTGTGTTGTCTAATTGTACATACAAAAATTCAGGAATAATACTAGACCAATGAGTAACCACATCATGGATTATAGTTATGGTCAGATTTGCATCATTATGAATATTTGGAGCTGTGAAATAAACCCTTGGCAACATTTTCTTATTAAATACCATACAACCAACCAAGTCAAAGTGAATGAAATTTTCCTCTAATTTTTTGGTGTGCGGAAAAAATGTGGCAAAAGTGTTTTCTTTTGGTCCATACCATCAATTATCAAACCCAAATATTTATTTGGATTATCATAACACGTCTTTCGATGTTTATACAATTTTTGTCTTTCACTTGTCTGTTGATTGCGATGCTCTTGAAGTGCTTTGACAATAGAATCTGCACATAAAATAAAAGAAACATATGAATAAATATATTTTCATAGTTGATAACTATCCAATTTTTAAAAATAATGTTATGAACACATACCTCTTTCCGCCCCTTGACATTTATCTCTTTTTTATTTAAGAGAAGCACATGTACTTCAAACCCCCATCCTTGTCTTCTTAGGAATACAAACATTGTTGAATTCATTCTTCCATACCCTTGTAAAATATGAATATGTAATAAAATTACCAACTCCTTCAACACCTTCTGCATATTCTTTGTATAAGATGTAGATTTCTCGTCTTGAGAAATTATCTGGAATATGTATTGTGTCTTTATTTGGAATACACTCTCCATGCTTTTAAAAGAAGTCTTTCATCCATGACATAACATTATTTGTTAATGGCCCAACCTTTTGTTTATAACGTACTTCTGAATAATATGTGGGATCTTTTTCTAGTCTATCTTGGATTCTTGACAAACGAAAATTACCAATTGAATGCAACATTTTGAAAGCCTTTCTACAGAGCAATACATTCCCAATATGATAATCATAACTTGCTAGTGTGGATTGCATGGAATGCATTAAATATGAATTTGGCATGCTTTTATTTATTGACAAATATCTTTTCCTTTTATCCAAATCATAGTTGAAATCCATATGTTTCAAGCAATCCTTTCGACAACATTCATTTGAAATCAGATGAACGACATAACTTCTACTTGTGAGATATGTTGTTTTAACCATTTTATAACTAAAATATTTTGGATTGATATGAAAATGTCTACTCCTACTCCTAGGTACAATATTTGCTTGCAATGGATTCATCATTCCATTATCCTTTGTAGAAGCAGTTTCATCACCATTAGGATTATCCCCACTATCATTATTCTAAACATAGTTAAGAAATTCATCAACATAATTGCTTGGAAAATATTCATTACCATCCTAACTTGAAGAAAAAATTCACAAGAATCATATGTGCTTTTGAAACCCTTACTCAGACGAAATTATTTACCATCCTCATCTATGCTTTCGAAATATTCCATTGGAGGATTCAATTCTACATCACCATGAGTGCCTTTAAAACACTCACTTAGAGAAAATGCACTATTCAGATATGTGTCTGTAAAATTATCATTTGCAGGAAACTCTTCATCCTCCCCTTCCTCAGTGGTTCTCTCATAATCCTTAGGATTAGGCCTAAGTGGACGCTTTGAATCTCTATTCACTAGAAATTATTCATCCCTCCCCTCCCCTTCCTCATTAGTGCTTTCATAATCCTTAGGATTATGAATAAGTGGATGATTTGAATATCTATTTATTGGAAATTCTTCATCCCCCCCTTCATCAGTGGTGCTGTCATAATCCTTAGGATTAAGATGAGGTGGAAATTTGTCTATGGAAATTCTTCATCCCCCTCTTCATTAGTGGTGCTCATATAATCCTTAGAATTAGGATGAAGTGGAAATTTTGACTCTGGAAATTCATCTCCCCCTTCATCAATGGTGCTCACATAATCCTTAGGATTAGGACGAAGTGGATATTTTGGCTCTGGAAAATTTTCATTCCCCTCTTCATCAGTGGTGCTTGCATAGTCCTTAGGATTAGGACGAAGTGAATATTTTGACTCTGGAAATTCTTCATTCCCCTCTTCATCAGTGGTGCTCGCATAATCCTTAGGATTAGGATGAAGTGGATAGTTTAACTCTGGAAATTATTCATTCCTCCCCTTCATCAACGGTACTCGCATAATCCTTAGGATTAAGACGAAGTGGATATTTTTACTTTGGAAATTCTTCATCATGCCCTTCATCACTAGTGCTCTCATAATCCTTAGGATTAAGACTAAGTGGAATAACTAACTCTCAATTTACAGAAATTTCTTTTTGTTGCCCTTCATCAATTATGTTCTTATCATCCTTAGGATTACGACCAAGTCGAAAATTTGACTTTCTATTCATGGTGAATGAACTCCTGTTATATTCATCAATCTTAATAGAGTTGTTGCGTGACAAAGATGATGTTGCAGAAAGAAAAAATCACTATCAGAAGAACCCAAGACTTTCAACAAGAAGATGTTGAATGATAAAAACACACTCTCTCCCAAAGACAATATATAGCTTAAAGAGTGAAAATTTCCCTCTAAAATCCCCCCTAGAACTTATCGCTAAAAACTTTCTCTCGAAAGTTTCCCCCCAATTTTTTTCGCTAAAAAATTTCCCTCCAAAATTTTCATTTGAAATATTTCCCTCCAAAATATTTGTTTAAAATGTATTTCAAAACATTTTACTATCGTGCTAGTCTTGAAATATTTCACCCTACTTTCTATTCAAAATATCCACAAAAATATTCATTTTATGCATTCTTTCCAAACTAAAAGAATTTTTTTTTATTTAAATGATTAAACATTGATTACATATTGAAATTAATTTTTAAAATTTATGTTTTATTTTTTTCTGACATTGAATAAAAGTTAATATAAACCTATAATATTAAATACATATTAATTTTCTTAATTTTAATTTTAATCCCACATTCGTGAAACACTAAAGAAATCACGCAATCTTCGCTATATAATAACAATCATTGTTTCTAATCCTCACATCACGTTAAGTCTTCTTGGTTTTGTTGGAGCAATTTTTTGGAGGCATTGCATTGACATTAATAACACATTGAATGAAAGTTTTTCGTATTTGAAATGTCATTTTTCATTCTATTTTGAATATTTAAAGATGAATTTGGGGAGAATCTGTTTTTTTATTGGTTTTTAAGTTCCAAAACTATTTTTTTTATGGTCCAAATTATTATTGAAATTATTATTTTATTTAATTAATTAATTAATTTATTTTTATAGCGAAGAAAATAGAAAAAAAAAACTCAAATTTGTAGGGTTTTTAGGACAATAAAAAAAAAAAATCTCTTTTAGGGTTGCTGGGTTCCTCCCCGAAGCAAAAAACCAAAAAACAACCATGCACATTAAAAAAAAACAGTTATATTTATTTTTATTTTTTTTTCTTAAAATTGCAAACTATATATATATATGTTTTAAATCACATTATATATTTTAATTTTTTATTTATTTAAACAAAATATAGTTTTTATTTTATTTAATTAATTTCATTTTTTCCCAGCCAGGGGTTGCAGGCTGGCCGAGCAGTGCTCCACAGTGCTGCCGGGTGGCCTCCGACATGCATGCAAGTTTTTGTTTTTGTTTTTTTTTTTTTTTTTTTGAAAAAATAAAATATTAAAAAATGTTTAAAATGCAATTTGACTTTTTTATTTTATTTTTAAAATTGTTTTTAAAAACTTAATATTAAAAAATGTTTAAAATTGATTTTGTTTTTTATTTTTAAATTGTTTAAAAAAAAAACTTAATATTTATTTATTTTCTTTTAAATTAATTAATTTTTTTTAAAGGTATATATATATATGTATATGTATATGTATATGTATATGTATATGTATATGTATATGTATATATATATATATATATATATATATATATAAGTTTTAAAATTGTTTGTTTTTATATGAAATATATACAGAAGAGACTTAAAGAAGCTTAGGAAAAAAGGGTATGTACTTTTTTCACTTCTGGGGCAGTGGAATTAGAAAAACATTTCATTTTGGAATGTGACGCTTTTAGAGACATCAGGGACAGTTATCGCAATATGTTAGCATCAATTTCGTGGCATTGTCTTTTCAGTGATGGAACTGTTAGAAGGTTGGGCCAGCTCATCATCAATTTGAGTAAGAAAATGATTGAATTATAGAAGGCAAAAAACAAGGAAGCTGGTGGTCCCATAGACTATTTTTAGTCTCGTGGACATTAAAATATCATTCATTCAATCATATATATATGTGTGTGTGTGTGCGCGTGTGTGTGTTTATAATTTAAAAAATATATAGTTAGATTATGAAAAGATGATTTCCTTTTTAATTTAAATTTATATGGTTTTACAAATAAATTGTATTTATTTATTTATTTATTTTATAGAAATTAATTTTAGATTAATTTTAAATTTATATTGGTAAACTTAAAAATAAAAAATCGATTAATTAGAATATGTGTTTTTTCATATATATATATATATATATATATATTTCTTTTTATCAGGAAGATGGCATCAAGAAGATTTATGTGAATGTTTCTGGACCAAAGGCAGCAATTGCTAAATCTAAAGTTGCAGTTGGACACACTAATAATATTGATGGACACACTATGAAAACAGTTGGACACACAAAAATTGAAAAACCTAATAAAATTCAAGCAAGTGGCCCATCAAGTACAATCAAGCATTTTTTCTTAATGGAAGAATTCAGAGAAAATAAATAAAACAATTTTTTCATGGTATCTTGAAGAAAATGAAATCGATGATCGTATACATGTATCTATCTGTTTTGTGGTATGATTCACTTAGGTGAATGAAATGAGGTGATGGGCAGAGTACGAGACATATGTTTGGTGCCAAATACAAACACTATTTATGTTCTTGCAAGAATGGCTAACAAACATGAAAAGGTTAGATATCGTCTATCAAAGGTCAAGTATGACACAGATAAAACATCTACAAAGTTGTGTGTAGAAATCACAAGCAATGTTGCAAATAATATTGTAAGTATGTTTATTTATATTTGTGTTATGCATTATTGTAAGGATCATTCAATTTTGTACAAATGATTGACCAATGACATTTTATTTTATTTCACATGATTTTGTTGAGCCTATTTCAAACATGAATGAGGGTATTTATTATATGGAGCCAAATTTTATGACTGTGATCAAGACTTTCCACGCAGAGAAAGAAGAAAAAGGAGAATGAGGTAAAGATCAATACCTCATGACACTGCAGTAGTACAAAGAGGAAATCAACGAAGACTTACTAAGGTGCGTCAATCTAGTAAACCTAAACATGTTGCTTTTGAAGATGTGGAAGATGAATATGAAAATTATGTTAGCATCAGTGAGGAGGAGATTAGAAATGTTGTGCAAAAGAAGAAAACAAATCAAACACCCAAAAAAAAAGGGCAAAGATGTCTCTCTTCCAGCTGATGACAAAGAGCTTGTTTATAAAAAAAAAGGATATGTTAACTGGTAAGAAGAAGAAATCAAATGTTGGTCAACCTGTAAAATTCATGAGCAACAATGAGAACAAACTGAAAGCTCTAAAGGAATAAGAGAAATCATAACACCAGGTGTCGAGTGAGAGGATGGAATTATTAAAACAAAACAAAATGCCATTCGATTTGAGTTGAAGAACAATAAATTAATCTGTGGTGGCCAAACATTTGAGCTTAATGTCAGCCAATTCTATAAGTCAGATAAAAGACAATTTCAATATCAAATTAGAAAGACACATCATATACATGTACATAATCTGAAAACATTGCTCAGGTTCAATCGATATGCACATGTGGTAGATTATGTGATTCTTGTTGATCCACACCAGGTTCCCAAAAAACATGCATTTGACAAGACACAATGTTTTTGTTGAAATTCAACAATAAAATGCACCCACACACTAGTGAGGTTACACACTGGTGAGGAATGTGGGTGACTGATTTATTTTTCCCTTAAATAAATTGGACAATAAATTGTAATTTCATCTCATAACAATTTGTATCAGTTAACTAAGTCATGATGAATGAGTTAGCTCAAGAAATTTGAGTTGAGGGTCTAAGATGAGGCATGCAAAGCGATTCTAATATTTTGGGGGTTTAGTTGCAGTTAATGCATTAGTGGGGTGTAGGTGTAATCAGAATCAATTAATTGAGTTAAAATCAGTTTAACTAGTTCTAACTAAGTGATGAATTAGGGAGAGGTCCAGTGAATTAAATTAGATTTAATTCAAAAGTAGTGATCAATCAGATAACTGATGATTCACTATTAAAAATTTCATGCATTCCAACTCCGAGGATGACCCAGTTGAGACAAAAGTTAAAGGAAACATAACTATCAATTGTATTTTTATAGAATTTCCCGAGTGCAATTATAAAGCCATGAGGAAGACATCATAGATTGCGCAATCAAGGAATGGAATTATTCATATTTAATAGGGGCCTACTTATTTAGGAATTGCGTGAGCAAGGCAGGTTGAAGGAACACTGAGAATAGGCTATGTGTTTGTCCAATTTTTCCTAGATCAGCGTGAGATAATTGGTAGAGTGCGAGAGATTCTTGTAAGCAAGAAATCATTGTATTGTTTCATGATTCCTTGAATTTATACAATATATGATAGCGGGGTTTTGAGCAGTTTCTTTCCCCAAGAATATATTGTGTTGTGCGATTGATTTAATTCTTTGTTTTACTTGCATGTGATTGAGCGATCATGTTTTGAATTCCGCAAATCTTGTATAAGGACTTAATATATTATTTTATTACATCACAAGATCAGATTGAATCCCATTGGTATAATTTATACATGGTATCAGAGCGCCAGGAATGACAATAGAAGAGAAGAACTTGAGTTTGTGTTGAACAAGATTCAGATTTTCAGATTCATTCTTTGGTACCTAGCAGCTGACCAAGATGCCTCTCAATGGCATGAGACTCAAATATGCACTCAAGGGAAATTTGAATTATATTGCAGGGAAGGACATGATGGAGGAAGTATTGGAGGATAATGGACTAAAGGGATTCATTAACGTTGATATTCCTGAGCCCGCTCGAACAGATGTTGCGCAACATGAAGCATGGAAGAAGAATGTTGCAAAGGCAAGGAGGATCTTATTAGAGGGAGTTCGAGATTATATTGTATTAAGTCTCCATGGAAAGGAAACTCTATATGCTATGTGGAAGGCCTTGATAGATCTATTTTAAAGCAGCAGTGAACATAGGAAATTGGCACTCAAGGACAAGCTCAGGAAAATCAAAATGGAGAAAGCTGACACAATACAGAAATACTTGAACAACTTCACTCAATGTCGAGATGTGCTTGGAAGTATTGGGATTAATGTGGCTGATGATGACTTGGTGAGCCTAACACTTCTAGGCCTTACTAGGAGCTAGCATAGTTTCTAAGACTCTGTGAATGGGAGGAGTAGTTACCAAAGTGGGAGCGACTATGGTCAGATTTGGTACAAGAAGAGTTTCAACGGACTACCAGGAATGCATCCTCATCCAAGACTGATGATGAGGAAAATTGTGCCCTAGCTATTAAGGCAAAGAAAGGGAAAGGGAAGAAGTCCAAATCCAAAACTGAGACTGGAAAAGAAGGCAAGAAACGAGACGTGTCAAAGGTGAAATGTTTCAACTGTCATGATCATGGACACTATGCCACAAATTGTCCACAAAAGAAGAAGAACAATAAGAAGGCTACGGGAGCTGCAGCGAGTGAAGCTTTGGCCTCACAGTTTGAGTTGGAATTCTCTCTCATCGCTTGAATGGTGTCAACTATGATGGGATCTAAGTGGTACTTGGATAGTGGAGCATATTTCCACGTGAATGACAACAAATAAACCTTTAATATCTTGGAGGAGAAGGACCTTTAAATGCACATCGAGATGGCTGATGGCGGGAGGTATAGCACTACTAGGATTGGTACAGTTACTTTTCATAGAGAGTCAAGTAAACCCCTCATACTAAAATATGTCATGCATGTACTAGGTTTGAAGAAGAATTTGGTTTTGAATTGCTATGTTAGAGGATAGTGGATATGATGTGGTTTTCAGTGAAGGAAAAGTGTTCCTTCATCACAAAGCCACAGGATAGGTAAAGAAGATTGGGGTTCGAGTGAAGAACCTCTACAAACTTGATGTAGATGGTTTCAAAAGATTGAGAAGTAAAGCAGATAAGGTAGTGAGCTGGGATAATGGTGAGTTATGGCACAGGAGGTTGGGTCATCTACACCATATTGCTTTGAGGATCGTGTAACAGATTTCTACCGGGCTTCCAAAGGGTACACTTGTGCAGAGAGACATATGCAAGGTTTTTACTATGAGAAAGTATACAAATGCCACCTTTCACTATAAGGAAAGTCGAGCAATGAAAATCCTTGAGAGAGTTCACTTAGACGTGTGTGGACCATTCTCAATAGTTTCCACAACAAAACACATGTATTATGTGATTTTTATTGATGATTTTTCTAGAAAGTGTTGGATTTTCTTCATGCAGAAGAAAGATCAACCGTTCTCCAAGTTTTGTGAGTTCAAAGCACTGGTAGAGAAAGATACAGGGAAGAAGGTGAAGGATTTGAGGAGCGACAATGGTGGTGAGTATATCTCTAATGAATTCAAGAATTTTTTTACCAAATAAGGAATTCAAAGAGAATTGATTGCACCTCATAACCAACAACAGAATGGGGTTGTAGAAATAAAGAAAATAATAATTGTGGGAGCAGCGCGAGCGATGTTACATGATCAGGGCCTACCGTTGCATATGTGGGCAGAGGCATTCAACACAACAGTATTTTTGAAGAATCATAGTCCTTATTAGATACTTGGAATGAGTACACTAGAGGAGGATTTTTCAAGTAAGAAAACAGATGTTTCTTATTTTAAAATTTTTGGATCATCTGTCTATTACCATTTGACCAAAGATGATAGGAAGAAGCTAGAATCATCATCAAAGGTTTCAATATTTTTGGGGTACACAGATATTCCCCACAACTATCAAGTGTATTTTCCAACACACAGGATGATAGTTGTTAGAAGAGATGTGAAATTTGATGAGGATAAGGCCATGTGATTTTCCCTTGAGAAGGAGCTTGACTTACATGCAGTGGAGGAACTCTTAGTTCCAAAAGATGAACCTCAGGATGTGAAGAATCCATAAGGAGAGGAACATAGAGTGGTAGAAACCACTCATGCAGATCCATCCACCAAAAGTGGTAGGAAGCGCACTCGAGAGGATGATAGATTGATGTTAGATGCGACAAAGAATGTAGGTGCACCTACATCACAGTTCAGGCAGAGAAGGTCCCCAGATAGGTATATGGATACATGGCTCTTATGAGCAAATGTATTGTGACAGAACCATCCTCTTTCAAGGAAGCAGTGTAGCAGCTGGTATGGGTTGATGCCATGATTGAGGAGTATGAATCCATTATTATAAACAATGTAAGGGAAGTGGTTCTAAGACCAATGGGGAAGTTAGTGATTGGATCCAGGTAGATATATAAGGTAAAGCAAGTAGTAGATGGGGGTGTGGAGAAACAAAAGGCTATATTTGTGGCCAGAGGGTTCTCACAAGTAGAGGGGATTGAATATGAGGATAATTTTGCACCATTTTCAAGGTACTCATCGATTAGATCCTTCCTTGCACTCTCAGTGCAAATGGTGTTATCACTCTGCCAAATTTCTAAGGCCGAGGAAGAAATCCCAACAGAGGTAACCACGGGACAACCTTTTAACTTGATAGCTAGCCCTACCAAGTCAGAGAGGGCTCTCTCCACAAAACACATCATAGGAGTCTGAATGGATTAGGATTTTAGGCTAGGTGTGAGTTCATGGTTTTTGATAATTGATTTTGTTCAGGCTTCTGGATGAAAGTATGGTCAAGGGAGCTAGGTCAGGGAAAATGAGATAGGGTTGCAGAGATTCAATGGGGAAAGGTAGGCATAAGGCTTAAGACTTTAAAATGATTGTGATGAGATGGTTTTAAGACTGATGAGGATCTAGGAAGAGCATGGGACATGTATTCTTCCTAAACAGAGAAAAATGGACAAATTATGATAACTTTCCCTAAACAGAACATGAGAAAGCATGTTATGCCTATGAACTTGAAAGAGATCATACAATAGATATGTAATGAACATGAAGAAAACACATTATAATATATTAAACTGAAGGAAAAACAATGATAAACATCATACCAAATGTATCCCAAAAAATAGCTGCAACTCTTCTTTATTAACTGGCCAAACTGAGTACAATAGTCCTTGATCAATGAGCTAGCATCCAAACTGATTCCAACACTACTAAGAGTGAAGAAAGGGACTAAATAAACATCAAAACAAAATTCACTAATCCTTATGGGTCAAATCCATGAGGTGAGGAAGAGATCCACAAAATTAGGAACTAATACCTAGAGTGTAGGGAGCACTAAGTAATTCCTCCATAAATACATTCAAACTGATTCATTTGACTTAATGACAATTTTTACCTAATGAATCTACCCCTAGGTAATTTATCCATAACATAATTACATTTACCATCCTCAATTACATAGGTGGAAACATCAATTTCTGAGATAATGTCAAAATTACAGTGAGATTTAAAAAAAAATTAGCAAATGGTCAAGTGCGCCATTTTTATGTCAAGTGCGCCCTCCTTGTTCAAGGTTGATTTTGACTGAATTGTAGGTGTCCAAATCAGGCCCAAAATGGCTTGTTGGAAATATACTCAAGACTAATTTCTGAATATGTCTCCATTTTTCAAAATGACGGAGTTTTGTTCCCTCAAAACTTCATTCTCCCAAGACTTGCTCTGTGTGCAGCGCCTAGGCCAAAATAGGGGTAGAAACATGATTTTTAGCTAGTTTTTTGACCTTTTGACCCGCCAAATCTGAAAACCAGGGCAAGAGAAGTGGTTTTCTTAGATTTATTTGTATTTAGGAATCCACTGGTGGTCTCCTTTTCCTCAAAAAGGGCTCAAAAAAGTGCGCAACGCCTAGGGCGCTGTGCATATGACCAATTTGCTGACATGAACTTGTTCAGGAATACATAGAAAAACACAGATTTTTAAAAAATGAGTCAAAGGGCTTCAAAATTGGTGGAGAGAGTGCTGGTGAGGTGGCTAGGCTTGGAGTGAAGCCTCTGCAAGTATATCCAATTTCTTCTTCTCTTCTTGGTGAGTTAGGGCTTCAATATTTGCATTTGCTGCCTTGAGTTTTTCCCTTGTATTTCTTTCTCTTTTGGAATAATTTTTGGCCATTGTCCTTTGAATCTTGTTGTCGTTTTTAGCCTTCTTTAAAAAATTCTCAAGTGGTCATTGATGGCTTGAAGCCAACCTTCCTTGTATTCTTTGATCATATCCAAAAATTTATCATCAAGCACGATTTCATCAAATATCTCTCTTTTCCTTTAAATTTCCAAGGCTCTTTTCAAGCCTCTGGTTCTAGGTCTGCCTCTTGGTTCTTGTTCATCTTGTTCTTCAAGAAACCATGGTTCTCTAGGGTCTCATCTAGCAAAAACTTGGCTTCTTCTGCCTCTCTTTCTTCTATTATGTCTTAGTGTCAAAACCATAGGGAGATGGAATGATAGTGAAAAATGAATTTTGAGAAGTGGGAATGTGATGGGGAAATTTAGGGAGATGAGGGAAGCGATTTATGAAATGAGGGAGGTGACAAGGAGTAGGAATGTAGAGGGGTTTGGAATAAGGAAATTTATTACATGTATGGGTTTTTTAGGAGCCTAGGAAAATGAGTAGCATAGGGCTTAGCGTATTGGGAATAAAGGGCTTAAGGAGGGGGATAGTGATATAGGGATTTGGGAAAGGATTTTTTACAATGTAGGAAGGGTAATTACGGTTTAGGGACTGTAATTTTAGGATTTGAAATGAGTAAAACACCAAATATTTAATGAAACTTTCAAAAAAACATAGAGAATGATTGTAGAAGGAAGAAGAATGATGTAATTGATTGTAAATCACTTTTTGGAGGTTGAAGACAACATTATTGAAGCTTTGGAGGTGATTTTGGCGAAATCTGGAAGTGTTTCTAGCTTTTCTCTCAAAAGCAAGTGTGCCCTCCCAGAAGCAGGTGCGCAACACCTTTTTGCAGACCACTTTTGGAGGCCTTCCCAAACTCAAAATTGAGCTCATGATATCTCGTTGGAAATATATCTCTCTTGGATACATAATGGACCTATCAAGCGCTGCAAATTATCAAGTATAACCCATCAAAAATTAATTCTCCCAAGACTGGTCAATAATTGCAGAATGAGGGTGCAAAAATGCAGTGTGCTATTGCAGACTACATTTGGAGGCCTTCCTCAACTCCAAAATGAGCTCATGATGGCTCATTGGAAATATATTCCAGTATATTTTTCATTTGAATTATCACGAAAGTCATTTGGACACTCTAGCTAGGATAACAATTTATTTTCCCAAGGTCACTTCAGAAGTGCAAAAAACCTCTTGTAGCACCTGTATTTTTGACATTTATCCCAAACCATGATACCTGTGTAAAAATTAAGAAGGTTTTTCTTTTTAGACCTATGATGGAAAAAAATATCTCTCACTTTTATCAAATTCATCTCTTTTTGGTCATAAACATATTTTGAAGAAAAACTGGCCCTATGAGTGGCAAATGATTTGACTCTTGGAATGACTTCTTGAAAAATGATGAAGACATGATGTTTATGAGCTGAAATGACCTCATACTTACTGATATGACCTACCTTATGTCTCCTTTGATCATATGTCTCTGATTCCATAGCAAACCCTAGCTCAGTGGGAGAGGAAATTAGGGTTTAGTGCTTGTGGAAATGATGATTTGGGCACCCTTGGGAAACGACAAATCCCTTTGACATTTGATCAATTGATGAAATAAAAACTCTTGCACTTTGACATGTGCTTGTTTGGCATGTGGAACTGAGTTGGCAGATTTTAGAAGACTGAGTACTTATTACATTTGAATTGACATAAAATTACATGAATAAAAACAAATTACATCTTGGAATGAAACTCACATTTGAAATTAAAATTACATGATGAAATAATAATTTCTCTTTACAAATAATCTTCACATGGTGAAGAGATGTTATTTGATCACCCTTTACTTACTAGCCTTATGCAATGGAGTGGAGTTTTATTGGACCATGAAAACCCTAGAAAACCTAATGATGACCTTGACAAGACTGGTGTTGAGAATGCAACAAGATAATGGAGCTTAGTGAAAAGAAGTCGCCTTCACTAAGTGGGCCCGCAGGCTATTTTTGGCGCAAAGTCTATTTTTAGACTATGTCTATTTTTAGACATATGGATCATGGTCTATGAGTTGTAGGATGCTATTTGTGGATGGTTGGTCAAGTTGGTAAAAATATATGGACCTGGTTTTTAGACATATCAAGTAAGTTCATTTTTAGATGGCTACTTCAAAATAGATCACTTAATATTATTAGCTCTTAATAATATTTGGACTATAAACATTATCTTATCCTCTCGAGCACTTCACCAAGCAATGGTGGCACATGCAGCTAATGTATGAATTACGCTGGTTCCTAGCTGAAATGAGCTATTGCATGGTTGAATTCGCTAGAACTCATGTGGCATATTTTGGTGGGAGTTGACAGACAAATGATGGAGTTGTAGTTCGGCCTAACTTAGTTGAACTAGTTGTACGTGTTGTCTAACCGATAAATACACTAGTGATACAGAATTAATTATTAATTAATTCACTAATTATTAAATCTACAAATCAACTAGAGAATAACCGGCGAATCGGGCAACAGCATGTGATGTGGCTCAAAGGAGACCAGTGTTAAAGGTGGGTGAAAGGGTGAGTCTACTATCAGTTGTGACTATAGCTGTGCATGAGATTTGCATACACATTGATTGAGATTGCCAATGAGGATTGCGCAGTACAAGCCAGTGGGATTCAAAGTTGGATCTCATCATTATTCATCTTGGATTGCGCAGTAGAGGTAGGCTAACAGGTGGAGGAGATTTGAACTTGCGACTTGTTCATATCTGAGCTAGTTAGTGTGTAACAATTGGAGATAGTGCTGAGAGCTTGTGAGGAGTTTGTGCTATGTATTGTTACATTTTCTCTATCATTATAATATACATATAGTTGGGGGTTTTCAGCTATAAGCTTTCCCCATTACATACTGTGTTGATATGTGTACTTGATTATGTTTTAATGTGCGCATGCGACTTCTTCTAATTCCGCAAATTGATGATCAATAGAAGAAGAGGTTATGTATTATGCATGAAGCTCAAATAGTGTGTAATCAGGATAATCTCGGTGAATAACTCATCTATTATTCAAATTTCTACATGGTATCAGAGAGAATTTGATCATCGGATCTATTACAGTGATTACATTTTATTTTGGTAGACAGAGTTTGTAAGAGGGCCAGGTAGCCTCTGGATTCATCCTTTCTTTGAAAGGTGAAAAATCCAGTAAATGCCCCTACAGTCGATCTCTGTGCTAGAAATAATTTGTTCTCACAGATCAGAAGCGGTTGAGTTTTGAGCTGGTGGAATTCAAATTTGCAGCAGTGTTTTCTTGGTGTCGAAGTCAAAATGTCTTTCAACGGATTGCGATTGGAGTATGCCCTTGAGGGCAGCTCGAATTATATTGCATGGACGGACAGGATGGAGGTGGTGTTAGATGACAACGGGTTGAAGGAGTTCATAGATGCTGAAGTTCCAAAGCCTACTGATGCTGCTCAAGTTGAGGCTTGGCAAAAGAAGACAACAAAGTGTCAAAGGATTCTGTTGGAGGGCGTGAAGGATCACATAGTGTCCAGCCTGCATGGAAAAGCTTCTCCATACTTGATGTGGAAAGCGTTGGCAGATTTATTCCAAAGCAAGAGCGACCATAGGAAGTTGGCGCTCAAGGATAAACTCAGAAACATAAATATGGAGAAAGGCGACAGTATGACCAAGTACCTCACGAAGTTCATCCAATGCAGGGATGAGCTGGGAAGTGTGGGGGTGACTGTAGATGATGAGGACTTGGTGAGCTTGGCTCTCCTTGGTCTTCCGAAGAGTTGGCATTCCTATTAAGATTCAGTCAATGGTCGGGAGAAATTTCTAGGATGGGAGCGACTTTGGTCAGATCTTGTGCAAGAGGAGATAAGGCGGAGTACCAGGGATAGATCTTCATCAAAGGCATCTAATGAAGAAAATTGCGCTTTGGTTGCCAAAGCAAAGAAGGGGAAGAGCAAGAAATCTTCTCATTCTGGTGCGAAAGGCAAGAAGCAGGACATGTCCAAGGTGAAGTGCTTTCACTGTCACCAGCACGGACATTATGCCACAAATTGTCCGCAGAAGAAGAAAAATAAGCAGGCTGCTGGATCTGCAGCGGGAGAGGCCTTAGCCTCGCAGTTTGAGCTGGATTTTTCGCTAATCGCATGCTTGGTATCAAGTGTGATGGGTTCAGTTTGGTTCTTGGACAGTGGTGCGTCTTTTCACATGACAGGAGATCGAGATTTGTTTTCTGATCTGGATGAGAAAGATCTTGGAGTGCACATCGAGATGGGCGATGATGGTAGATACAGTGCGACCAGTATCGGTACCATTTCCTTTGAGAGGGAGTCTGGTAAACCCTTCGTATTGAAGGAAGTGATGCATTTTCCAGGATTGAAGAAGAATCTGATCTCTGTGGCGATGTTAGAAGACAAGGGGTACGATGTTGTCTTCAACAAAGGAAAGGCTTTCCTGCGCAGTAAGACAACTGGAGAAACCCGAAAGATAGGGGTTCGAGTCAAGAACCTTTATCAGTTGCAAGTAGATGGCTGCGCAGCAATGGCATGCAAGGCAGAAGGAGTGGTGAGCCGGGATGATGGCGAGCTGTGGCACCGAAGATTGGGCCACCTTCACCATGGAGCTTTGAAGATACTGCAGCAGATTTCTACTGGGCTTCCTAAGGGTACTCTTGCGCAGTCAGATCAGTGCAAGGGATGTACCTTGGGAAAATTTATGAAAGCCACCTTTCACGAGAAGGATAGTCGCGCCACGACGATCCTTGAGAGAATTCACACAGACGTGTGTGGACCTTTCTCAGTAGCTTCGACAGCAAAGCACAGGTACTATGTGATATTTTTTGATGATTTTTCTCGTAAGTGCTGGATCTTCTTCATGCAGAAGAAGAGCGAGACATACTCAAAGTTCTGTGAGTTCAAGGCACTGGTTGAGAAAGAATCGGGGAAGCAGGTGAAGGCTCTTAGGAGCGAAAATGATGGTGAATTCATCTCTGGCGAATTCAAGAAATACTTTTGCATTGTGAAGGAATTCGAAGAGAGCTCATGGCACCTCATAACCTGATAGAACGGGGTTCTTGAGTGGGAAGAAAAGAACGATTGTGGGTCTTGGGCGATGTTGCATGATCAGGGCCTATCCCTTCACTTGTGGGATGAGGCATGCAACACTGCAGTATATGTGCAGAACCGTTGTCCTCACAAGATACTTGGCATGTACACCGGAGGAGGCGTTTTTACACGTGGGGGCACAAGTATTTCCCATTTGAGATTTTGGTTCACACATTTACATTTATGTGACAAAGAGCGCGAAGAAGAAGCTGGAGCCGACCGCGGTTGGGATATTTGTGGGGTACTGCAGATACGCCCCACAACTATTGTGTGTATTTTCCAGACAGTCGCAAGACTGTTGTGCAACGGGATATCAAATTTCAGGAGGAGAAAGCCATGAAGTGTTCGCTTGAGAGGGAGCCACACTTGCATGCAGAGGAGGGGCTATTAGTTCCTAAGGATGAGCTTCAGGATGTGGATCAGCCACAAGAGGAAGTTCATGGAGTGGAAGAGACCCCTCATGCAGTGCCAACCATCAGAGGGCGGAAGCGTACTACAGAGGCTGAGCGACTGGCTCAAGATGCAGAGAAGGTTGTAGGACCACCTACAACACAACGCAAACAGAGATAGTCACCGGACCGGTACACTAGATACATGGCTCTTGTGAGAAAATGTGTTGTGACAGAGCCATCCTCTTTGGAGGAAGCTGTGTGGAGGATCCCACATGGGTAGATGCCATGGTGAAAGAGTATGATTCGATTGTCAGAAACAGTGCATGGGAGATTGTCCCAAGGCCGGAAGGGAAATCAGTGGTGGGTTTGAGATGGATCTACAAAGTGAAGCAAGCAGTTGACGGGAGTGTGGAGAAGTACAAGGAAAGATTTGTTGCCCGAGGCTTCTCACAAATTGAGGGGATCGATTATGAGGAAACCTTTTAACTTGTCGCAAGGTATTCTTCCATACGGACGATTCTTGCTCTCTCAGCACAAATGGGGTGGCACATTCATCGGATGGATGTGAATACTGTGTTCCTCAATGGGGTGATTGAGGAGGAGGTGTACATAGAGTAGCTTGAAGGTTTCGAGATCTTCAGCAGCGAGTCACATGTGTGCAGGCTCAAAATAGCGTTGTATGGGTTGAAATAAGCACCTCGTGCTTGGTACACACGGATAGACAGTTATTTCACTGGACTTGGATTCTCCAAGAGTGAGGCGGATCCTAACTTTGTACGGTTGTGGTGGGCCCGAGGCTGTTGATCATTGTACTTTATGTAGATGATTTGATTTTGACAGGTGATGAACTGTTGATACACTCATGCAAGGCTGATCTTGCAAAGGAGTTTGAGATGAAGGACTTGGGCCTCCTTCATTATTTCCTGGGATTGGAAATTTGGCAGCGCAGTGGTGGACTATTTGTTTCTCGGGGTAAGTATGCCCGGGAGATACTGGAGAAGTTCAACATGCAAGGTTGCAAGCCTGTTGACACTCCTCTTCCTGGTGGTTGGAGGAAGGAGGATGCTACTTCAGCGGAGGTAGTGGATGCCACTGTCTATCGACAGTTGGTGGGGTCGCCTATGTATCTGGTCAATACACGACCCGATATATGCTATGCAGTTAACCAGCTTTCGCAAGCTATGGTTAAGCCTACCAAGCTCTTTTGAAAGGCGGGAAAGCATGTATTGCGTTATCTCAGAGGACATCGGGATATGGATTGTGGTACAGACAGTCAGATGAGGTGAAGCTGTGTGGCTTCACGGATGTAAATTGGGCAGGGAGCCCAACAAACAGAAAGAGCACATGTGGAGGGATTTTCAGTATCGGGTCGACAACAATATCTTGGCGACGGAGGCAGTCTGTCTGCTTTCCGGTTTGAGAGGGTGAAAATTGTATGGCGGCTGCGCTTGGCTGCATGCGAGGCCATATGGATGAGGAAGATCCTGGTCGGGTTGTTAGGGTCACACTTGGAGCCTACTGTGATTTATTGTGATAACCAGAGTTGCTTTAAACTCTCGGCTAATCCAGTATTTCATGATAGTTCCAAACACATCGACATCAGGTACGATCATATATGGAAGGTTATTCAGTACGACGGAGAATCATATTTATACTTGTTCCATGGAGGGACTGGGATCACCCCCGTCTTGTGGCTCACCGAAACAGAAATTCGAATACCACGGAAGCGAGATAGGGGTTGCGAGACAATCATGTCTTGTTGAGAGGAGTGTTGATAATGCTGTGCTTGATGGAGAAACGAGTGAAAAATTACTTCACTAAGTGGGCCCACAGGCTATTTTTGGCGCAAAGTCTATTTTTAGATTATGTCTATTTTTAGACATATGGATCATGGTCTATGAGCTGCAGGATGTTATTTATGGATGATTGGTCGAGTTGGTAAAAAAATAGATGGACCTCTATTTTTAGACATTGGGCAGAATCTATTTTTAGACTGCCAGGCTAAAAATAGAACAGTCGAATATTATTAACCTTAATAATATTTAGACTATAAACATTATCTTATCCTCTTGGAGCACCTCATTTTGATGCTTGGATGTGGCACATGCAGCTGACAAAAGGAAATATGCTTTTCCTAAGGGTTAGTTGAGCTATTGCATGGTTGACTTCAGTTAGAACTCATGTGGCAGAGTTTGGTGGAGTTGATGAGACAGTTGGTGGAGTTGTGTTCGGTTTAACTTAGTTGAACTAGTTTTATTTAGTCTAACTAACAAATACACTAGTGATGAGTGGTGTGAATTAATTATTAATTAATTCACTAATTATTAACTCATAAATCAACTAAAGAATACATCGGTTAACTGCAATGCATGGACAGTTCAGTGGAGACCAGTGTTAGAGGTGGGTGAAAGGGTGAGTCTACTATCAGTTGTGACTATAGCTGTGCATGAGATTTGCACACACATTGATTGATATTTCCAATGAGGATTGTGCAGTACAAGCTAGTGGGATTCGAACTTGGATCTCATCATTATTCATCTTGGATTGCGCAGTAGAGGCAGGCAGACTTGTGGAGGAGATTTGAACTTGTGACTTGTTCATATCCGAGCTAGTTTGTGTGTAGCATGTGAGATAGTGCTGAGAGATTGTGAGGAGCTTTGTGCTATGTATTGTTACATGTTCTCTATCATTATAATATACAGATATTTGGGGGTTTTCAGCTGTCAACTTTCCCCATTACATACTGTGTTATATGTGTGCTTGATTATGTTTTAATGTGCGCATGCGACTGCTTCTAATTCCGCAAATTGATGATCAATGGTAGAAGAGGTTATGTATTATGCATGAAGCTCAAATAGTGTGTAATCAGGATAATCTCGGTGAATAACTCATCTATTATTCAAATTTCTACAACTGGACTCCATGGTGACATGACATGATGAATTGCCTTTATGGATGA